>JAODAL010004296.1:0-159040 GCA_025379985.1 Phyllomedusa bahiana
CAAGCCTCCCGCCCCACACGCCACCCCCACCTCTATACATGGAGGAGACAAGCCTCCTGCCTCACACACTGCACCACCAGGACCTCATATACATGGAGATCAGAGCCTCCTGCCTCACACACTGCACCACCAGGACCTCATATACATGGAGGAGATCAGAGCCTCCTGCCTCACACACTGCACCACCAGGACCTCATATACATGGAGGAGATAAAATCCTCCAGCCACAAACACTGCACCACAAGGACCTCATATACATGGAGATCAGAGCCTCCTGCCTCACAACCTGCACCACCAGCACCTCTTATACTATGAGATCAGATCCTCCTGCCTCACACACTGCACCACCAGGACCTCATATACATGGAGGAGATCAGAGCCTCCTGCCTCACACACTGCACCACCAGGACCTCATATACATGGAGGGATCAGAGCCTCCTGCCTCACACCCTGCACCCCCAGGACCTCATATACATGGAGGAGATCAGAGCCTCCTGCCTCACACACGCACCACCACCACCTCAAAAACATGGAGGGGACAAGCCTCCCTGCCTCACACACTGCCCCACCAACCTCATATACATGGAGGGGTCAGAAGCCTCCTGCCTCACACACTGCACCAAACCCGACCTCATAACATGGAGGAGAACAGAGCCTCCTGCATCACACACTGCACCCCCAGACACTCATAAAACATGGAGATCAAGCCTCCTGCCTCACACACTGCACCACCAAGGGCCTCATATACATGGAGGAGATCCTAGCCTCCTGCCTCACACACTGCACCACCAGGACCTCATATACATGGAGATCAGAGCCTCCTGCCTCACACACTGCACCACCAGGACCTCATATACATGGAGGAGATCAGAGCCTCCTGCCTCACACACTGCACCACCAGCACCTCATATACATGGAGGAGATCAGAGCCTCCTGCCTCACACACTGCACCACCAGGACCTCATATACATGGAGATCAGAGCCTCCTGCCTCACACACTGCACCACCAGGACCTCATATACATGGAGGAGATCAGAGCCTCCTGCCTCACACACTGCACCACCAGGACCTCATATACATGGAGGAGATCAGAGCCTCCTGCCTCACACACTGCACCACCAGGACCTCATATACATGGAGAAACAGGGGCCTCCTGCCTCACACACTGCACCCCCAGGACCTTATATACATAGGAGATCAGAGCCTCCTGCCTCACACACTGCACCACCAGCACCTCATATACATGGAGATCAGAGCCTCCTGCCTCACACACTGCACCACCAGCACCTCATATACATGGAGGAGATCAGAGCCTCCTGCCTCACACACTGCACCACCAGGACCTCATATACATGGAGGAGATCAGAGCCTCCTGCCTCACACACTGCACCACCAGCACCTCATATACATGGAGAATCAAGGGCCCCCTGCCTCACACACTGCACCACCAGGACCTCATATACATGGGAGATGTAGAGCCTCCTGCTTCATACACTGCACCGCCAGCACCTTATATACATGGAGAGATCAAGCCTCCTGCCTCACACCTGCACCACCAGACCTCATATAAAATGGAAGACAGAGCCTCCTGCCTCACACACTGCACCACCAGGACCTCATATCAATAGGAGATCAGAGCCTCCTGCCTCACACACTGCACCACCAGGACCTCATATACATGGAGATCAGAGCCTCCCGCCTCACACACTGCCACCACCAGGACCTCATATACATGGAGGAGATCAGAGCCTCCTGCCTCACACACTGCACCACCAGGCACCCCATATTTCTGAGGAGATCAGAGCCCCCCTGCCTCACACCACTGCACCACCAGGACCTCATATACATGGAGGAGATCAGAGCCTCCTGCTTCATACACTGCACCGCCAGGACCTTATATACACCCAGAGCCTCCTGCTTCATACACTGCACCGCCAGCACCTTATATACATGGAGGAGATCAGAGCTCCTGCCCACAAATGCACCACCAGGACCTCATATACATGGGAGATCAGAGCCTCCGCCTCACACACTGCCCACCAGGACCTCATATTTCAGGATGAGATCTGAGCCTCCTGCCTCACACACTGCACCACCAGGACCTCATATACATGGAGATCAGAGCCTCCTGCCTCACACACTGCACCACCAGACCTCATATACATGGAGAAACAGCCTCCTGCCTCACACACTGCACCACCAGGACCTCATTTTTCATGTAGGAGATCAGAGCCTCCTGCCTCACACACTGCACCACCCCGGACCTCATATACATGGAGATCAGAGCCTCCTGCCTCACACACTGCACCACCAGGACCTCATATACATGGAGGAGATCAGAGCCTCCTGCCTCACACACTGCACCACCAGGACCTCATATACATGGAGGAGATCAGAGCCTCCTGCCTCACACACTGCACCACCAGGACCTCATATAAAAGGAGGAGAGCAGAGCCTCCGGCCTCACACACTGCCCACCAGACCTCATATAAAATGGGAGATCAGAGCCTCCTGCCTCACACACTGCACCACCAGACCTCATATACATTGGGGGAGATTTAAAGCCTCCTGCCTCACACACTGCACCAACAGCAAACCCCATATACAAAGGGAGATCAGAGCCTCCTGCCTCACCCCACTGCCCACCCGGACCTCATAACATGGAGATCAAGCCCCCTGCCTCACACATGCACCACCAGGATCATATACATGGAGGAGATCGAGCCTCCTGCCTCAACACACTGCACCCCAGCCCCCCATATACATGGAGAATCAAGCCTCCTGCCTCACACACTGCACCACCCGACCTCATATACATGGAATCAGACCTCCTGCCTCACACACTGCACCACCAGGACCCCATATACATGGGGGGATCAGAGCCTCCTGCCTCACACACTGCACCACCAGAAACCCCATAACAATGGAGATCAAGCCTCCTGCCTCACACACTGCAACCACCAGACCTCATATACATGGAGGAGATCAGAGCCTCCTGGGCCTCACACCCTCCACCACCAGGACCTCATATACATGGAGATCAGAGCCTCCTGCCTCACACACTGCACCACCAGGACCTCATATACATGGAGATCAGAGCCTCCTGCCTCACACACTGCACCACCAGGACCTCATATACATGGAGGACAGAGCCTCCTGCCTCACACACTGCACCACCAGGACCTCATATACATGGAGGAGATCCGAGCCTCCTGCCTCACCACTGCACCACCAGGACCTCATATACATCGGAGATCAAGCCTCCTGCCTCACACACTGCACCACCAGACCTCATATACAAGGGAGATCAGAGCCTCCTGCTCACACACTGCACCACCAGGACCCCCATATACATGGAGAAACAGACCTCCTGCCCTCACACACTGCCCACCAGACCTCATATACATGGAGATCAGAGCCTCCTGCCTCACACACTGCACCACCAGCACCTCATATACATGGAGATCAGAGCCTCCTGCCTCACACACTGCACCACCAGGACCTCATATACATGGAGGAGATCAGAGCCTCCTGCCTCACACACTGCACCACCAGGACCTCATATACATGGAGGAGATCAGAGCCTCCTGCCTCACACACTGCACCACCAGCACCTCATATACATGGACGAGATCAGAGCCTCCTGCCACACACACTGCACCACCAGGACCTCAAAAACATGGAGAACAGAGCCGCCTGCCTCACACACTGCAACCACCAGGACCTCATATTCATGGGAATCAGAGCCCCTGCCTCACACACGGCACCCCCCAGGACCTCATATACATGAGGAGATCAGAGCCTCCTGCCCACACACCTGCACCACCAGGCATCATATACATGGAGATCAGAGCCTCCTGCCTCACACACTGCACCACCAGGAACTCATATAAATTGAGGAGATCAGAGCCTCCTGCCTCACACACACTTGCCCACCAACCTCATTTTACATGGAGGAGATCAGAGCCCCTGCTTCATACACTGCACCACCAGCCCCCATATACATGAGGAGATCAGAGCCCTCCCTGCCTCACACGCTGCACCACCAGCACCTCATATACATGGAGGAGATCAGAGCCTCCTGCCTCACACACTGCACCACCAGCACCTCATATACATGGAGATCAGAGCCTCCTGCCTCACACACTGCACCACCAGGACCTCATATACATGGAGGAGATCAGAGCCTCCTGCCTCACACACTGCACCACCAGGACCTCATATACATGGAGGAGATCAGAGCCTCCTGCCTCACACACTGCACCACCAGCACCTCATATACATGGAGATCAGAGCCTCCTGCCTCACACACTGCACCACCAGCACCTCATATACATGGAGATCAGAGCCTCCTGCCTCACACACTGCACCACCAGCACCTCATAGACATGGAGATCAGAGCCTCCTGCCTCACACACTGCACCACCAGGACCTCATAAAAATGGAGATCAGAGCCTCCTGCCTCACACACTGCACCACCAGCACCTCATATACATGGAGGAGATCAAGCCTCCTCCTCACACACTGCACCACCAGGACCTCATATACATGGAGGAGATCAGAGCCTCCTGCCTCACACACTGCACCACCAGGACCTCATATACATGGAGGAGATCAGAGCCTCCTGCCTCACACACTGCACCACCAGGACCTCATATACATGGAGGAGATCAGAGCCTCCTGCCTCACACACTGCACCACCAGGACCTCATATACATGGAGGAGATCAGAGCCTCCTGCCTCACACACTGCACCACCAGGACCTCATATACATGGAGATCAGAGCCTCCTGCCAAAACACTGCAAACCCCCGCACCTCATATACTGGAGGAATCAGAGCCTCCCGCCCCCACACATGCACCACCAGACCTCATATACATGGAGTCAAGCCTCCTCCTCACACACTGCCACCACCGGGGCCTCATATCATGGAGATCAGAGCCTCCTGCCTCACACACTGCACCACCAGGACCTCATATACATGGAGGAGTTCAGAGCCTCCTGCCTCACACACTGCCACCACCAGACCTCATATACATGGAGATCAGAGCCTCCTGCCTCACACACTGCACCACCAGGACCTCATATACATGGAGGAGATCAGAGCCTCCTGCCTCACACACTGCACCACCAGGACCTCATATACATGGAGATCAGAGCCTCCTGCCTCACACACTGCACCACCAGCACCTCATATACATGGAGGAGATCAGAGCCTCCTGCCTCACACACTGCACCACCAGGACCTCATATACATGGAGGAGATCAGAGCCTCCTGCCTCACACAACTGCCCACCAGGACCTCATTTACATGGAGGAATCAGAGCCTCCGCCTCACACACTGCACCACCAGGACTCATATACATGGAGGAGCAAGCCTCCTGCCCTCACACACTGCACCACCAGGGCCTCATATACATGGAGGAGATCAGAGCTCCTCCTCTCACACTGCAAACCACCAGGACCTCATATACATGGAGATCAGACCTCCGCCTCACAACACTGCACCACCAGGGACCTCAATACATGGAGATCAGAGCCTCCTGCCTCACACACTGCACCACCAGGACCTCATATACATGGAGGAGATCAGAGCCTCCTGCCTCACACACTGCACCACCAGCACCTCATATACATGGAGATCAGAGCCTCCTGCCTCACACACTGCACCACCAGGACCTCATATACATGGAGGAGATCAGAGCCTCCTGCCTCACACACTGCACCACCAGGACCTCATATACATGGAGGAGATCAGAGCCTCCTGCCTCACACACTGCACCACCAGGACCTCATATACATGGAGGAGATCAGAGCCTCCTGCCTCACACACTGCACCACCCGGACCTCAAATTTCATGGGGGAGAAACAGACCTCCGCCTCACACACGCACCACCAGGACCTCATATACATGGAGATCAGAGCCTCCTGCTTCACACACCCGCACCACCAGGACCTCATATACTGGAGGAGATCAAGCCTCCTGCCCCACACACTGCACCAACCTACCAGCCCCCCCACCTCCAATAAAACATGGAGGAGATCAGACCTCCTGCCTCACCACGCACCACCAGACCTCAATACATGGAGGAGATCAGAGCCTCCTGCCTTTACACACTGCACCACCAGACCTCATATACATGGAGGAGAAACAGAGCCCCTGCCTCACAAACTTGCACCCCCAGACCTCATATCATGGAGGAATCAGAGCCTCCTGCCCCCACACTGCACCACCAGGACCTCATAAAACATGGAGATCAGAGCCTCCTGCCTCACACACTGCTCCACCAGGACCTCATATACATGGAGAATCAGAGCCTCCTGCCTCACACACTGCACCACCAGCACCTCATATACATGGAGATCAGAGCTCCTGCTCACACACTGCACCACCCCGCCTCATATACATGGAGAATCAAGCCTCCTGCACCTCACACACTGCACCAACAGGACCTCATTACATGGAGACATCGAGCCTCTGCCTCACCCCACTGCACCACCCCAACCTCATATACCATGGGAAAATCAGAGCCTCCTGCTTCATACACTGCACCGCCAGCACCTATTCTTCAGACTCGCCTCAAAAGCACCCGCCTCAAACAGGGCAACCACCCCTCACCTACCCAGACCTCATATACCCCGGAGATCAGACCTCCTGCCTCAACACACCTGCCCACCAAACCCCCATATACATGGAGAGTCAAGCCCCTGCCTCCACACACTGGGTCCACCAAGGGACCTCAATACATGGAGGAGATCAGAGCCTCCTGCCTCACACACTGCACCACCAGCACCTCATATACATGGAGGAGATCAGAGCCTCCTGCCTCACACACTGCACCACCAGGACCTCATATACATGGAGATCAGAGCCTCCTGCCTCACACACTGCGCCACAGACCTATATACATGGGAGATCAGACCTCCTGCCTCACACCACTGCCCACCAGCACCTCATATACATGGAGGAGATCAGAGCCTCCGCCTCACACACTGCACCACCAGACCTCATATACATGAGGAATCAGAGCCTCCCCGCCTCACACACTGCACCACCAGACCTCATATACATGGAAGATCAGAGAGCCTCCTGCCTCACACACTGCCCACCAGCACACCTCCTATACAGGGAATTTAGAGCCTCCTCCTCACACAACTGCACCACAACTCATACCAGGACCTCGATATAAAATCATGGAGGAGATCAAGGGCCTCCTCCTCCTCACACACTGCACCACCAGGAAACCCCTATACTGGGAGATCAGACCTCCTGCCTCACACCCCTGCACCACCAGACCTCATATACATGGAGGAGATCAGAAACCTCCTGTACACACTGCACCACCGACCTCATAACATGGGATCAGACCTCCTCCTCACCCCGTGCAACCACCAATATACATGGAGGAGATCAGAGCCTCCTGCCTCACACACTGCACCACCAGCACCTCATATACATGGAGATCAGAGCCTCCTGCCTTACACACTGCACCACCAGGACCTCATATACATGGAGAATTTAAGCCTCCTGCCTCACACACTGCACCACCAGACCCCCATAAAACATGGGGGAGATCAGAGCCTCCTGCCTCACACACCCGCAAACCCCCAGGACCTCATATACATGGAGGAATCAAGCCTCCTGCCTCACACACTGCACCACCAACCTCATATACCTGGAGGAGATCAGAGCCTCCTGCCCCACACACTGCACCACCAGGACCTCATATACATGGAGGAGATCAGAGGCCTCACTGCTGACACACTGCACCCCTGACCCCTATACTGGAGGGGATCAAGCCTCCTGCCCACACATGCACCCAAACCCGACCTCATATACCATGGGGGAGATCAGAGCCTCCCTGCCTCACACACTGCGAAACCCCCAGGACCTCATATACATGGAGATCAAAAGCCTCCTGGGCCCCACAACTGCCCACCAGGGCCTCATATACATGGGGAGATCAGAGCCCCTCCCACGACACCTGCACCACCAGGACCTCATATACATGGAGGAATCAGAGCCCCTGCCTCACACACTGCACCACCAGACCTCATTATACATGGAGATCAGAGCCTCCTGCCTCACACACTGCAAAACCCCCCAGCACCTTTAATACATGGAGATCATAGCCTCCCCTCCACACACTGCAAACCACCAGGACCCCAAAATACATGAGGGGAAAACAAGCCTCCCCCTCACACACCTGCACCCCAGACCTCATATACTGGAGGAGATCAGAGCCTCCTGCCTCACACACTGCACCCCCCAAACCTCATATACATGGGGGAGATCAGAGCCTCCTCCTCACACCACTGCCCACCAGGACCTCTATACAGGGGAGATCAGAGCCTCCTGCCTCACACACTGCACCACCAGGGCCTCATATACATGGGGGGATCAGAGCCCCTGCCTCACACATGCACCACCAACACCTCATATACATAGGAGATCAAGCCTCCTGCCTCACACACGCACCACCAGACCTCATATACATGGAGGAGATCAAGCCTCCTGCCTCACACACTGCACCACCAGGGCCTCATTACAGGAGGAGATCAGAGCCCCTGCCTCACACACTGCAAACCACCAGACCTCATATACATGGAGGAATCAGAGCCTCCTGCCTCACCACTGCACCACCAGCACCTCAATCATGGGAGATCCAGACCTCCTGCCTCACACACTGCACCACCAGGCCTCATATACATGAGGAGATCAGAGCCTCCTGCCTCACACCGCACCACCAGGACCTCATTACATGGGGGATCAGACTCCTGCCTCACAAAACTGCACCCCAGGGGCCTCATATACAGGAGGAATCAGAGCCTCCCTTCCTCACACACTGGCCCACCAAAAACCTCATATACATGGAGATCAGAGCCTCCTGCCTCACACACTGCACCTCAGGAACCTCATATACATGGAAGGAGATCTAGAGCCTCCTGCCTCACAACGGCACCACAGGGACCTCATGATACATGGAGGAGATCAGAGCCTCATGCTCCACACTGCACACCTGTACCTCATATACATGAGGAGATCAGGTCCTCCTGCCTCACACCTGGCACCAACAGGAACCTCATATACATGGAGGAGATCAGAGCTCCTGCCTCACACACTGCACCACAGCACTCATATACATGGAGAATCAGAGCCTCATGCCTCACACCCTCGCACCTCCAGCACCCTCATATACATGGAGGAGATCAGAACCTCCTGCCTCACACACTGCACTCCACCAGGACTCATATACATGGAGTATCCAGAGCTCCTGCCTCCACACTGCACTCCAGGGACCTCATATACATGGAGATCACAGCCTCCTGCCTACAACATGCACCACCAGGACCTCAATATACCATGGAGGAGATCAGAGCCTCCTGGCCTACACACACTTGTCTCACTCTGCGACCTCCTATCATGGAGGAGATCAGAAAGCCTCCCGCTCACACACTGCACCCTTCCAGGACCTTCATATAATGGAGGAGATCAGAGGCCTCCTGCCTCACACATGTAACCACATAGGACCTCATATACAGGAGATCAGAGCCTACTGCCTCACACACTGCACACCTGCACTATATTACATGGAGATCAGAGCCTCTGCCTCACACACTGCACACCTCGGACCTCATTATACTGGGGGAGATCAGAGCCTCCTGCCTCACCACTGCACCACAGCACTCATATACATGAGGAGATCAGGGCCTCCTGCCTCAACACAACTGCACCACCAGGGACTCATATACCATGGAGGAGATCAGAGCTCTGCCTACACCTGCACCACCAGGACCTCATATTCATGGAGGAGATCGAGCCTCCTGCCTCACACACTTGCCAACACCAGGACTCACTATACCATGGAGTGATTAGAGCCTCCTGCCTCACACACTGCACCACAGGACCATCATTATACATTGGAGGAGATCAGAAGCCTCTGCCTCACACACTGCTCCACCTGGAACCTCATATACATGGAGGAAGATCAGAGCACTCGCCTCACCACACTGCACAACAGGATAATATTCATGGAGATCAGAGCCTCACAGCCTCACACCAATGCACCACCAGGACCTATATACATGGAGGAGTATCAGAGCCTCCCGCCTTCACACTGCACACAGGACATAATATACATGGAGGAGATCAGAGCCTCCTGCCTCACACAAAGCACCACCGCACCTCATATACAAGGAGGGAGAGCAGGAGCCTCCTGCTCACTCACTTGCACCACCAGGACCTAACTATACATGGAGATTCAGAGCCTCTGCTCACACCACTGGCACCACCGGACCTCATACTACAGGGAGCGAGATCAGAGCCTCTGACTCACACATCTGCACACCAGGACTCTCATATACATGGAGGAGATCAGTAGCCTCTGCTCACACACTGCTCCACCAGGACCTCATATACATGGAGAGTTCAAGGCTCCTGCCTCACACACTGCCACCAACCAGACCTCATATACATTGGAGGAGATCAGAGCCTCCTGCCCCACACACTGCACCACCTACGTTTCTGGTAGGTTTCAGGGGTTTTTGTTCTTCACTTGTGGGCTGGTTGAGCACAGGGCTGACTTCATTACTTCCACCACTTGCACATAGCGCTGCCCTCAGGGACATGACAAGATGACTGATGACAGAGCATAGATTTGGCCGCCCTCCATGTCCTCCACTGGAGAGTCCTGATGGGTGACTCTGTCAGGTGAACTTCTTCTCAACCGTTGGTAGGGTGGCGGGGGGGACAGCAAGTGACGCGCCACCTCTTTCTGCTGGAGAGGCAGCACAGCAGCCATTTTTATCGCTACTGATAATTGAAGGGGTTGTGGACCTTCTGGGCTCCTGCAGTCATATTGGTTCCTTATGTGGATGTGTTAGATTCCTCCACCTCGCGGCTCTATTGTACTGAATTGTTACTAATCTCAAACCAGGTCTCACGTCTGACTCTTATTAAAGTGAAGCAAGAAGACGCCAAAGACGAGATGATGGGGCGTCAGGACGTGCAAGAGAGAAGAGGAGGAGGAGACCCCAATAGATGTTTCCCTCGGAAATTAAAATCTTTTATGCGAAAACATATTCCGTGCCTTTACAATTTAGAGGGTGTAATTTCAGACATTACACCATGAAAAGCTACTTACAGATCAGGGTGTGAGGACCTTGCTCCCAAGAGCTTACAATCTATAAGGGTGTACGGGTGAGATGAAGGGTGAGAAGTGTTAGGTTTACAGTGGTACAGCCATTACAGCTTTCGCTTACTTTAAGCTCTAAAGATCTCTGCTCTATAGATAAGATCTCCTTCTCTCATGTCCATGCAAGACCTGGGAATATGGAGCTGATATGCTAATTACTGCTATAGAGCCACCCACAGCCTGACCAGGAAGAGACATGAATCTCTGAACTGCGACCAAAGAATTGTCCCGGCGGGTGGTAGTGGTACGCACTCAGTATGCGTATGTACAACACACCAGAACACTAAGCTCGTGATGGAAGGGGGCAAGCTGAAAGATATTCGGATTAGCGAGTCCAACCTTGGCGATTACAAAGTATGTCTGTCTCAAATATTGTGTCCAAAAAAGAGTTGAAATTGTTGCCTAAATATATGCAAAAAATGTCCTTCAGTATTGACTCTCAAAGAAAAAATAATAAATAATTTTGAAGAGGCTATGGTAGATAATATAACTTATAAACAGTGGATATGTGTAGGCGGGCGTTCCGCCCCTCTCGGTGGGCGTTCCGCCCCTCTCGGCGGGCGTTCCGCCCCTCTCGGCGGGCGGGCCTCCCCTCTCGGCGGGCGGGCCCCCCCTCTCGGCGGGCGTGCCGCCCCTCGGGGGCGGGCTCCCCCCTCGGGGGGCGGGCCCCCCCTCTGGGGGGGGCGGGGGCCCCTTCTCGGGGGGGGTCCCCCTCGGCAGGCTGTTCATCTCTTCTGTATTTGCCGTGAAGGGGAAGGTTGTCTGGGGCAGAACAGACCTGCATCTCTGCAGTTTTCTTGGTCGCGAGCCTTCAGCTTGGCTCCAGAAGTCCTTGCTGTGTAAACTAGTTATAGCACAGCCTGATTTTATTAAATACATGTGAGGAATGCACCCTGCCCCTCTTTCCCCCCCGTTATAGGGAGCGTATGATGTGTTATATGGAAGGGGCCAAAAGGGTATAAGACTGTGTTAATGGAGGAACACAGGATTAAGACTGTGTTTTATGGAGGGGAAACCCGGATTTAAGACTGTGTTATTAGAGGGAACAAGGATAAAGACTGTGTTTTTTGGAGGAAAACAGGATATAAGACTGTGTTTATTTGGAGGGAACCCCAGGATATAAGCTGTGTTATTGGAGGGAAACACAGGTATAAAGACTGTGTTTATTTGGAGGGAACACAGGTTATAAGACTGTGTTATTGGAGGGATTTCAGGATATAAGATTTTGTTATTTGGAGGGAAAAACAGGATATAAGACTGTGTTATTTGGGGCAAACACAGGATATAAGACTGTGTTATTTGGAGGGAACACAGGATATAAGACTGTGTTATATGAAGGGAACACAGGATATAAGACTGTGTTATATGGAGAGAACACAGGATATAGACTGTGTTATTTGGAGGGAACACAGGATATAAGACTGTGTTATTTGGAGGGAACACAGGATATAAGACTGTGTTATTTGGAGGGAACACAGGATATAAGACTGTGTTATTTGGAGGGAACACAGGATATAAGACTGTGTTATATGAGGAGATCTATGAGTTAAACAGTCAGTAATTAGTCAGATCGTTCACCTTCGAGCTGGGAGATGAGTATAGAGCCAGCAGCCCTTGGTTTCACTTTCGGTTTTAACAGCTAAGAGGGGAGTCAACAAAGATTGTGCAGGCAGCCAATTACAGCGCAGGGGGCGTGTCCGGGGCCGTTTCCTGTCTGGGGGCGTATCCCGACAGGCTGAATGAAATGTCAGTCAGCCAATCACCGTGCAGGGGGCGTGTCCAGGGTCGGAATCCATCCTGGGGCGTGTCCTAACTAGCCAATCACAGAAAAGGGGGCGTGTCCCGACTATCAGCAGCAGAAATAGAAAACAGATGTACAGAAAAGCTCATATCTCCTATACTAAGTGACTGAGGTAATGCAACCCAATTACAAAAGTATTTTTACCGTTCCCATAATCTGAGATGTGATCTTTGTAGCGAAAAACCCCCTTTAAATAATGTGTTATTTTTGGCTGTATGTGCACATTGGCTTCAAGGAAATCAGAAAGACGGATTCTTGTGCTCGCTCGCTTACGTGTTTCTGACCAGCTGTGATCATGGACCTGTGTTGGTCAGAAACACGTAAGCGAGCGAGCACTGTCTCCTTCTGTTAGCTGTACATTATTACAAATATATAGGATTGGATTTTAAACTGCTGGATTCCTGGGCACCTACGTGAAGGATTGTGTGGGGGGTATAATGTACCTGGCTAAGCCCTTTCTTCCTACCAGATAGGGAAGGCCAGTATTTCCAGCAGAAGTGAGGAAACTTGGAGGAATAATTCTTTGATACGGTCTTCACATTGGTTTGCTCTCATGAGTATGCCCTCTATTTTTTTGGGGGGGACGGCCTTCATACCGTATCTGGGTCCTCCGGATGAGAATAATGTGGAGAGCAGGAAACCATTCGCTCCTGCTCCACCATTCGTTCTCGAAGGCCACAAGCAATGTCAGGCCTGCGGTCTACAAGACACTTGGACGGTGAGGAGCGCAACAATGTCATTTAGGCCCTGATATATAAACCCTATATTGGAGCTGCTCAGAGGCGTGTAAGACACGTGGAGAGATCTAGAGCAGGTCATGTATTCAGTCACCGTGTGCTTGTGTCTCCCGCAGATGAATCCATTAGGAGAGGTCCCCGTCCTCCATATTCCCTGGATCGTCCAGAGGAAGAGCAGAACGTCCCAGAGAATGATCAGGTACAAGCCGAGCCCTATACCCAATCTATACCAGGGCGTGTGGACCCAGGGCCGCCATCAGAAATTTCAGGGCCCCATACAGCTGAAGCGTCTGGGCCCACAACCCTATCAACCCTGCTTGCAGCGGGCCCCCTTGTTTCACCGGGCCCCGTACGACAGTACCCCCTGTACCACCTTTATGGCGGCCCCGTACGACAGTAGCCCCTGTACCGCCTTTATGGTGGCCACGTACAACAGTACCCACTGTACCGCCTTTATGGTGGCCACGTACAACAGTACCCACTGTACCGCCTTTATGGTGGCCACGTACGACAGTACCCACTGTACCGCCTTTATGGTGGCCCAGTACGACAGTACCCCCTGTACCGCCTTTATGGTGGCCCAGTACGACAGTACCCCCTGTACCACCTTTACGGCGGCCCTGTACGACAGTAGCCCCTGTACCGCCTTTATGGTGGCCACGTACAACAGTACCCCCTGTACCGCCTTTATGGTGGCCACGTACAACAGTACCCACTGTACCGCCTTTATGGTGGCCCAGTACGACAGTACCCCCTGTACCACCTTTACGGCGGCCCTGTACGACAGTACCCCCTGTACCACCTTTACGGCGGCCCTGTATGACAGTACCCCCTGTACCGCCTTTATGGTGGCCACGTACAACAGTACCCCCTGTACCGCCTTTATGGTGGCCCCGTACGACAGTACCCCCTGTACCGCCTTTATGGCGGCCCAATACGACAATACCCCCTGTACCGCCTTTATGGCGGCCCCGTACGACAATACCCTCTGTACCGCCTTTATGGCGGCCCCATACGACAGTACCCTCTGTACCGCCTTTATGGCGGCCACGTACGACAGTACCCCCTGTACCGCCTTTATGGCGGCCCCGTACGACAGTACCCCCTGTACCGCCTTTATGGCGGCCCCGTACGACAGTACCCCCTGTACCGCCTTTATGGCGGCCCCGTACGACAGTACCCCCTGTACCGCCTTTATGGCGGCCCCTGTACCGCCTTTATGGCGGCCCTATACAACAGTACCCCCTGTACCGCCTTTATGGCGGCCCCGTACGACAGTCCCCCCCTGTACCGCCGTGATGGCGGCCCCTACGACAGTACCCCCTTTACCGCCTTTATGGCGGCCGTCGAACGTACCCCTTTTTACCGCCTTTATGGCGGCCCCGTACGACAGTACCCCTGTACGCCTTTATGGCGGCCACGTACGGACAGTACCCTCTGTACCGCCTTTATGGCGGCCCCGTTCGACAGTACCCCTTGTACCGCCTTTATGGCGGCCCCGTAAGACAGTACCCCTTGCACCGCCTTTATGGCGGCCCCGTACGACAGTACCCGCTGTACCGCCTTTATGGCGGCCCCGTACGACAGTACCCCCAGTACCACCTTTATGGCGGCCCAGTACGACAGTACCCCCTGTACCGCCTTTATGGCGGCCCCATACGACAGTACCCCCTGTACTGCCTTTATGGCGGCCCGTACGACAGTATCCCCTGTACCGCCTTTATGGCGGCCCCGTACGACAGTACCCCCTGTACCGCCTTTATGGCAGCCCTATACAACAGTACCCCCTGTACTGCCTTTATGGCGGCCCTGTGTGGACCTCCTGAGATCCTGCAGTCATAGATGGTGCCTGGGAGTTTTGGGGGTTTCCTATGTTGCTCTGTTAGATTTCTCCACCTCGCTGCTGTTGCTGAATTGTTACCGATCTCAAACCAGGATGAAGGTCTGATTATTATTAAAGTGAAGGAAGAAGACCCCGAAGAAGAGATGATGTGGGGCGAGCAGACGTGCAAGAGAGAGGAGGAGGCTGCAGCAGGTGTTTCCACAGGTAGGTAATAATGGAGGCAGAAAGCGAATTCTGAGGCTTGTTAAAGGGGTATTCTCACTACAGGGATTGCAGCTTTTTATGTTAAAGATCTTGCAAAAACAAGTCACTTTGCAATATGTGTCCATTACCAGTGTCCTACCTATTCCTAGATATCCCCTCTTGTATGGGCTGCCTCAGCTCCTCAGGTTGCTATAGCTACAGACCTCTTCAATCTCTCCTGATAGGCTGCAGGTGCTGTTCACTATAGCTACAGGCCTGTTCAATGTCTCCTGATAGGCTGCCAGCACTGGTTGCTATAGCTGCAGACCTGTTCAATCTCTCCTGATAGGCTGCCAGCACTGGTCGCTATAGCTACAGACCTGTACTCTCTCTCCTGTAGACGCAGCACTGGTTGCTATAGCTACAGACCTGTACTCTCTCTTCTGATAGGCTGCCAGCACTGGTTGCTATAGCTGCAGACCTGTTCAATCTCTCCTGATAGGCTGCCAGCTCTCCAAAATGGGTATTTAATCGCTTTTCTAAATATGAGAGTACAAAAAGTGAAGCCTGTGAGAGCTACAGCATTGCTCAGTCCCCCTTAGTTTCCTGACAGTTTACATTAGACACAACCAAGACACTGACAGGAGCTGATCTGGACCTGTGTTGGTCAGAAACGCGTAAGCATCTGTCTCCTGTTAGCTGTACATTATTACTAATAAAGGATTGGATTTTAAAGGGGTTTTGCCACCATGTAATGTTGACGTGGGATCCTCCAAAATGGGTATTTAATCACTTTTCTAAATATATGCGATTACAAAAAGTGAAGCCTGTGAGAGCTACATCATTGCTCGGTCACCCTTAGTTTCCTGAAAGTTTACATTAGACACATCCAGGACACTGACAGGAGCTGATCTGGCCGCGCTTGCCTGTTTGCACTTCTTATCTGATGACAGGAAACATGAAGGAGCTTGCAAGGGGCTGGGGGAGAAAAAGTGCAGTGTATGAGGCTGTCTGCTGTATAGAGAATCCACTGGTTGTAATGTAATTATTTGAGTAAGCTTTGCAGACGCTCTCTGCTCATCCCTCCTCCCTCTCCCCCATGACTCAGCATGCTTTATCTTGTCTCCCGAGCAGAAAAGAGGTACGGAACTCACTTTGTGGCAAAACCCCTTTAATTCACTTGGGACTCCCTGAGTCTTGGAAAGTGAAAAGGATTCATGCCAAGCCAGCATTGCTCATCTGCAGACTACCGTATTGGCCAAGCCTTTTCGCTTTCCAAGGCTCAGGGAGTCGCAAGCAAATTGAGGATTGGCTACATCCAATAGAAAGAGAGAGAGTGTTCAGTTCTCTTCCCATAATGCCTTATTATGTGCAAATGCCTGTGAGGTGCAAAAGGCGATCTTAAACCCTCACACACCTACATGGTGCCTCTACCCAAGGAGAGATATTCCCCCATCATTGTCTAAAGCGAGACAACCCCTTTAACTGCTAGACGTGCCGCTACGACACACTTGAGGAGACGTTCAGTTGACATATTTTGAGAGGGGACACATCAATGGACTTGGAGATGATGGGTACCATCACCTAGGACAGTGGGTCACACCTCGTGGTGATACAAGGGACACGAAGGCTCTGTCTCCCCTACAGCGGCCCCAAAAAAACGACCTGAAAACCAAATCCTAAAAACCTTCATAAAACTGAGTTTTATTTTAAAACAAAAAAAAAAAAAAAAAAAAAAAGGCTTTAATTTTAAAAGTTACAATGGTTTTTGCAATTTCGGATTTTTGTGCAATTTTTTTTTTTTTTTTTTTTTTTGGGTTTTGGTGCATAAATCCGGGTTTTCTTTTTTTTTTTTTTTTTTTAAAATTTCTTTTTCCCTTTTTTTTTTTAAAGATTTTGCTGCTAAAATCCTTTTTTTTTTTTTCTGTTATGGAGTTTGCTGCCAAAATCTTTTTTTTTTTTTTTTTTTTTTAATTTGGATTTTGGCACTAAAATCCATGGGTTTTTTGGGGTTTGGTTACGGATTTTGGTGCTAGTAAAATCCGTTTTTGTTATGGAATTTGGCACTTGTGAAATCCTTATTTTTATTTACGGATTTTGCCACTAAAATCCACTGTTTTAGGGGTGGTTTTTTTTACGGATTTTGCCGCTAAAATCCATTGTGTTTTGGGAGACAGCAGGACGTCGATAAAGGGGTTTTCCCATGACCCAAAAGAAAACCCCCGTTAAAACACAACTCATCCCAGCAAACACAAGCAATGTCCACAGCTAAACAGTCCATGTGCCTTTTTGAAAAAAGAAAAATTTAAGTTACGTATCGCATACCAAGGTCCACAACACAGTTACATCAGATTTACAAGTTTGTCCCAAAAAAATCTCCAAAAATTTGAAAAGGTCATAAAATAACTTGTAATACAGGCAGTCCCCGGCTTAATAGGGTTGGGGACTTAGGTTCGTTTTAAGTTAATTTGTTTTAAGTCGAAAAAAAAATCCCCGTTTTTGGGGGTTGTTCACAGTCAAAGGCTGAACTCTGAACCCGAAGCTGGCAACTCTGACCTTTATACAACCGGGAAAAAAAATACAGTGCAGTAATTGTTTAGATGAAAAACTGCACCCAACTTAAAACTTTCACACCCCATGCGAAAAGCCGCAGTATAATACATGGGAAGACTCCCAAAGAAAGACAAAATAAAAAAACCATCACAGACCTAGTAAGGGGGGGGTGCTGGGTATACAAATTTAAAATTTTAAAAAAGGGGTTCAGAAGGGTCCATTTTTTAAAATACGGGGGGCACAACAAATATTAGGACGCCCTATATTAGATTGGGCCAACTTTTAAGTGCCAGCAAAAAACACAGACACCCCGCTCCCCCGCATGTTTGGGGCAAAAAAAAAAGGACTCTGGAAAAATATTAAATTTGGTATTAGTTGGTAAAGGGGGAATCTCCCATGATTATACTGGGCTTTTCTGCATGCTGGTGTGAACAGGTGTTAAGTTGGTGGCAGTTTTTTTGTTGCTAAGCAAATTAGTGCAATGTACTTTTTCCCCGTTAGCATAAAAGCCAAGTCCTAGTATGGGTTATGTTAGTTTAGCCCTTGAGCTGTGAACGTAAGAAAATGGAGGGTTTTTTTAGTAAGTAATGTATTTTTTTTGGTTTTTTTTTGTATGTAAGTCGGAACCAATATATTTAGTATATGTATGGTGTGTAATTATAGGCAAGTATATGTCCCCTAGCAGGTATATGTCCCCCATAGCAGCTATAGGCAGGTAAGTCCCCCATAGGCAGGTATATGTCCCCCATAGAAGGTATGGGCAGGTATGTCCCCCATAGCAGGTATAGGCAGGTATGTCCCCATAGGCAGGTTTTATGTCCCCATAGGTAGGTATAGGCAGTTTTGTCCTCATGGATAGTTATAGGCGGTTGTCCCCTTTGTTTGGTATGACAGTATTTCCTCCTTTTGATAGGTTAGGCAGCATGTGCCACCATTGCAGGTTAGGAAAGGGTTTTTCCCCATGGAGGTATTGGCATGGTTTGTCCATAGCAGGTATAGGCGGTTGTCCCCTAGCGGTATAGGCAGGTTGTCCCCATGCAGGTATAGGCGGTTATGTCCCCCATGATAAATATAGGCAGGCATGTCCCCCATAGCAGGTATAGGACGGATGTCCCATAGCAGGTATAGACAGGCGAATGGGTCCCCAAAAGCAGGTTATGATAGGCATGTCCCATAAGGTGGAAGTATGTCCCCTAGCAGGTATAGGCAAAGTCCCCATAGCAGGTTAGGCGGTATGTCCCCCCTAGGGTATAGGAGGTATGTCCCCCCATAGATAGGATAGGCAGGATGTCCACCAAAGAGGTATGCAGGGTGTCCCCCCTGCAGGTTTTGGCAGGGATGTCCCCTAGAGGTATAGGCAGGTATGTCCCATAGCGGGGATAGGCGGTAATGTCCCCCATAGATTGGTATAGGAGGATGTCCACCATAGCAGGTATGACAGGGCATGTCCCCAATAGAGGTTAGGGGGTATTCCCCCCTGCAGGTATAGATAGGGTTCCAATTGCAGGTATAGCAGGATGTCCCCAAAAGCGGTTATAGGCCCGGTTGTCCCCCATAGCAGGTATAGGCAGGCATGTCCCCTAGCAGGTAAAAGGCAGGTATGTCCCCCATAGCAGGTATAGGCAGGTATGTCCCCCATATTCAGATATAGGCAGGGCTTATTAAAAAAAATTACAAATACTCACCTTGCTCCCCGCTGCTCCGAGGCTTACCTGTGGCTTCGTCTTCTTTCCGCTTTCAGTCTTCTGGCACAGGCCGGTGATGTCATGATGCCGCGCAGGCAGCGTGATGACATCGCGCGCTGCCTGTGCCGGAGACTCTGGAAGGTTTCCTTTCCTGCGGCCGTCCGGAGTTCTATTGTGGAGCAGGGAGCGCTCGCTCTCTGCTCCGCAATAGAGGCTTCGGCTCTATGCGCTCCGGGAGGAGTCGCGTACAGCCGAAGCAATCCCCGCCGGTGCCCAGGCCATGGCAGTGCCCGGACGCGAAGGGGGACGGGATGTGGAGTCAGCTGTATGCGCTCCCAGGAGTCGTGTGCAGCTGTGAAAATCGCTGACAGCGACCAGGCCACCGCAGCACCCGGACACTGTCAGCTGTCCCTGGCTTGCGTCGTTCCGGTCCCCGTTCGTAACTAGGGGACAGACGTACCCCAATGTATGGATTGGGATATTATCAGGATCTGCACAGCAAAGTGGAATGTAACAGCGCTATATCAAGGAAGAAAAACTTAGGACTAGGGAAAGGGGTTTCAGCCAAAAAAAAAACATGTATAAAGGACCTAGTCCGGCAGCGGCAGCTTCAGGGCGGTGCTGGGGAATTTGATGACCTTTTATTCTAATTGAGGCCCTAAAATCTAAACCTAGAATTGAAGGTCTTGAGAGTCTTGTAGCATCTATGGAGAGATCTACAGCAGGTCAAGTATTCAGTCACCGTGTGCTTGTGTCTCCCGCAGAGGGATCCAGTAAGAGAAATCCACCAGAGAGAGGTCCCCGTCCTCAGTCGTCCCAGGATCGTCAAGAGGAAGACCAGAAGGTCCTAGAGAATGATCAGGTAGAACACATCTATACCAGGGCGTGTGGACCCAGGGCCGCCATCAGAAATTTCAGAGCCCCATACAGCTGAAGCGTCTGGGCCCACAACCCCATCAACCCTCATTGCAGCAGGCCCCGTACTACAGTACCCCCTGTACTGCCTTTATGGCGGCCCTGTGTGGACCTCCTGTGGTTCCTGCAGTCATAGATGGTGCCTGGGAGTTTTGGGGGTTTCCTATGTTGCTCGGTTAGATTTCTTCACCTCTCTGCTGTATTGTACTGAATTGTTACCGATCTCAAATCAGGATGAAGGTCTGATTATTGTTAAAGTGGAGGAAGAAGACCCCGAAGAGATGATGTGGGGTGGGATTGGTGTGTGGGTGGGGGGTGGGCGAGCAGGAGCGTGTAAGAGAGAAGAGGAGGCTGCAGCAGGTGTTTCCACAGGTAGGTAATAATGGAGGCAGAAAGTAGGAATTACCTTAACAAAATTAAAAAGGTGACAGGTTAAAAACTTTACGCGTTTCGCACGTGGACCCGTGACAGGTTAAAAACTTTACGCGTTTCGCACGTGGACCCGTGGCAGGTTAAAAACTTTACGCGTTTTGCACATGGACCCGTGGCATGGTTAGAAAACTTTACGCGTTTCGCACGTGGAGCCCGTGCTTCCATCAGAATTAATAAGTATACTTCTGATTAAGCACGGACCACGTGCCAGAAACGCGTAAGATTATTAACCTGTCCCCTTTTTTAGATTTTGTGAAGGTAAAGTCCTTTGCAACTTTTAAGGAAATAAAGTGAGCACTTTTAAATAAGCCTTTAGCTCCGGCTTTTTTTTACCATCTCACGAGCGGTCCGGGTCCTCTTTTTTCGTTTCTACATCAACTCAGGAAGTGATATTAACACTGAAGCTTTGCTGCTGCCACGAGAAACCTGCTAGTAGAGGGTTAATCAGCAGAGTCCTGCACTACTACATACACAGAGAATGTAATGCAGGAGTGGAGCCTCCATGCTAAACACAAGTTTGGTGTAGGGCCTCGCCCTGGGAGTGGAGTCTAAGCAGCAACTGGTCTTCACCTTCAACCCCCACTGCAAGTGAGCTCCCAGATCGCTACCCCAGATGAGGTCACTCACGGTGGTGGCTGGGGTGCGGAGATGGTACCAAAGGATCAGGCAGAAACGTGGTCAGGTCACAGGCACAAGATCAGGGCAGGCAGAGAAGAGTAAACGTAATCCGAGGTCAAACAGGAGCCGAGCGCAGGTAAATTCTGGAAGTAGCACCAACAATCTGGTGGCACGCGAGGGGAAAGGTGCTTCTTTAACCCCTTAATGACCGCACACCGTCTTTTGTCGTCGCCGGTGCGGTCTTCGTCTACATCGACGTCTTTTGTCGTCGCTGTAACTTTGGGGTTTGGCGGCGACCGGGCTCCGCAACTACTCTGAGATATGTGGCTGTACTACACAGTCCCTATTGCCCATAGCATCCCCTGCGAGTCACCGTTGGCCGGTAGGCGGAGGTAAACCTCCACAACCCGTACTTTAACCTTTGATTTGCGCGTTGCGTTACCTGCGGTAAAGCTAAAGTGTTTTCCCTGCTATCTGTCCGTTGATCGGGACACCCGGAAGACCCGACAGAGCCCGGGGAACGGCTGCACAAGTCAGTCCCTGTGACCTAGAGTAGCCCCAGGACTTTTTGGTGTGTAATAAGTCCAGTTACCAGGACAGACGTGAGCTGTCCTGATCACGGTCCAGGTGTCCCTCTGACACAGATTATAATGGTATTATGCGATATATGAATATGCGTAATACACTTCCTAAGTGTGTTAAAAAGAATGTAAAAAACAGTTTCTCCAACCTTCATGTGTGATTAAAAAAAAATGTAAAAAAACATAAAAGAAATAAAAAAAACCGAATAAACATATAACATAGATAAAATAAAGGAATAAATATTTAATACAAAATAATTGTTGCGCATATAACACACACAAAAAAACCTACACATATTAGTATCCACACGACCGTAATAACCTGTAGAATTAATCTAACAAGTTAAGTGTGAAATGTGCATGGTGTAAAAAAAAAAAATAAATAATTGCAGAATTTTTTTTCAATTTATTTAAGTGAACTTAAACTATTCCCCCACTAAATACAACTTGTCCCGACTAAAACGAGGCCTCATACAACTGGCGTCATTGAAACCATAAATAACGTCACACTGTTGAACGCAATGAGGCCAAAAGCTAAAAAAAATGTTCTGGTCATTAAGGGGTTTTGCCACGAAGTAAAAATGACGTGGAAGGTTTGCAATTAGAATAATAAACATTTTCCACCATCATGCCTTATTAAAATTTCATGCACCGTTTTTGTTTTAGGCTGCTCCTTTATGATCGGGGCCCCCCCCCCCCACAAAGGGGGGAAAATTAGACGGGGGGGGGGGGGGGGGGGAACATTGTTACAGCTCGTCTCCAGTGAATATCACCAGGGCTGCAGTTCCTCATCCTGGTCGCACATGCTCAGACATCACCTCTCCTCTCAGGCAGCTACAGAGTGTCAAAGCCCCGGGTGCCGTCATTCTATCTCCGGTCCCCTATACTCCTATTAAATTAGTGAAACAGTGCAAATAAATTAAAAAGGAACCTCAATGGGCAAGTGTATTGATAAAGAAAAAAAAATCCAATGGGTGGATCCTGCAGATTTGAACCTAGACCCTTGAGTCGGGAGAGTAAAAAGCATACCCTCTAGGCCTACAATGGTAGCTACATGTAACTCTGTAAATAAACAGACCCTTTCTTTGATAGAGAGAGGACAGGCCTGGTGGATGTCATCCAGCTGGGTCACATGATATGCAATTCATACAAATCACACACGCCCCCTTCTGAGTCAACATAGACTGAAGAGGTTGGTTGCATGGAGGTATGAAAGAGGATCGTGGCAAAACCCCTTTAACTACTTTCCAGGCGTTCGGCTTAAGGGGTTAAATAACCTCAGGTGGCTGGAGATTGGTTCAGGGAGGATGGACAGGGCGCACTGATCCCTTAACCTTGCAGAGTAGGAGCACGTACGCCCCCTAGGAGAGCCAGCAGCAGAGGAAGCCTGGGAAGAGACAGAGGGGATGGGACACCGCCTGGTGCGGCTGCACGGTGCCCGGGGCTCTGGCGTGACCTGTGACAGAGGAGATCCAGTGCTTGGGTGACCCCCTTGTGTACAGGGTGCCAACCCATATGCACTGGTGGTGGGATTGGGAGAGGGATTGTGGTCACGGTGTCGCTGAGACCATATAAAAGGCACAGACTGCACGGCCACCGGTGCTCGCTTGCTAACTCCAGAACATGTTACTGATATGAGGGTCATTCCAAGTGAACCAATGATTTTTACCTCTATATTTTGAATTCTTTTGAGATTTTGTTATCTGGTGATATTGTCTCAGAAATGCAAAATGTGAAGAAAAAAAATTCTAGAATTTATTTATTTTTTTTTTTAAATTGATTTTCAAATTTCGGAGAAAGTGTGAATTTCGGTGTTGCCTGCCTTTACATTTCTCTCATAACCAGTGCTAGAAAAAAAAGATTAGCAGAAACCAAATAAACACCGTTCTACTCAGAACTGTGCAGGCTTTTACCAGATATGTCACAAGACGATCTTCGTTAATATTTTACCCATGCGAACGCAAACACAACATTTTTTTAATAGCGTTTCCGAAAAAAAAAGTTTAATTTAAAAATTTCCAAAAATGCCCATGTGCCCGCTATGCTCCCAGCCACATCGGTACCAGAATTCAAGTTGGGATCGCGACGGGATCAGATTGAAAAATATAACTATTTCAGTGACCATTCGTAAATCTGAAATTCAGATCTGTTCAGCTTGTGGTCTAAGGGCATGTTCACACGACGGATTTGGGCCGCGGCTCTCGCCGCGGTTCCCTCGGCCGCGCCTCATCCTAGCCTGGCCGCAAACTCGTGTCTCCTGACCCGGGTTTGCGGCGCAAGTGGGGCGTGGTTTGGGGCGCGGCTTGCGACGAGGGTTTGCCCCCATGCAAATTAGTAGGCAGGGGAGAAACCGCGCCCCCAGCCGCGGCGATGCCCGCGGCGACACGCGTGGCAAACCCGCGGCGTGTCAATATTAACGCGGTTTCCAATGGGAAACCATGTTAATAAACTAGACGCAATTTGGACGCGGTTTTGGCCGCGGAAACTGCGGCCAAATCCGTCGTGTGAACAGGGCCTAAAAGTGCGGGGTCTATATTTACCAAATAATCCATGATTTTTAGACATTACTGTATTATTTTATATACTCTATATTATTTTACTGGTCGTCTTTTGCAACCTGTTCTAAAAAAACGCCAGAGCCGGGCAGAAAATTTACTACAGGAGTCTATGAAAAGCGGCGAACGACTTTTGGCGCTTTTTTTGCCGCAATTTTTCAGTGAAAACCCTCCCAGGAGACCCAAGTCCCACCTATAGTGGGTGTTAATAAAGGTCATACCTTATCAAATCTAATCAAGTCCTTGTTTGTACCTTTCGTAATAAAATGATCACGCTTTGGTCGCTAACGATTTTTGCGCAATTCATATTTTTCCTCTAAAAATACGGGTTTTTTTTTATGGATTTTAGCGCTAATAAAGTTATTTTGCTTCTCTTGCTAAAAATACGGGGTTTTTTTTTTTTACTGAATTTGGTGCTAAAATCCTTTTCTTAACATATTTTGGCATTAACCCCTTACCGCCGGAGCCAGTTTTGGCCTCTCTGACAGAGCTATTTTTTGAATCTGTCATGTGTCACTTTATGTGAGAATAACTTTTTGACACTTTACCTATCCATGTGATTCAGAGATTGTTTTCCTCGTGACACATTGTGCTTTAAGATAGTAAGAAATTTTGGTCCAAAAAATGAATTTTTAAATTTGTGAAAAATATAAAATTTAAATCGTGAAAAATTTACCAATTCAAACTTCAAAAATTTCTGCATGTAAGACAGTGTTATTCCACTCAAAATAGTTTATAACTAGCATCTACCATATGTGTGCTGTAGTTTGGCATCAATTTTTTTAAATGTTTTTTTTTTTTTTTACGACATTAGGGGGCTTAGAAATTTAGTAGAAGTTTTTCCACATTTTCAAAAAAATTTGCAATATACATATTTTTAGGACCATTTCCAGTTCTACAACTTGACTTTGATTGACCTGTATGTTAGATACCCCCCATAAATGATCTCATCTAAGAAACTACACCCCTTAACTAATTCAAAACCGCATTTGGGAAGTTTATTTAACCCATTAGGTGTTTCCACAGGAATTAAAGCAAAGTGGATGTGAAATTTCAAAATTTCACTTTTTTTTGCAGATTTTCATTTTTTATACATTGACAAGAATACGGTAAATGTGATCAGGGAAATGCGAATTAATATTGATTCCCCAGATTCTGCCGTTTTCAGAGATATCCCATATGTGGCCCTAGTGCATTATTTGGCTAAACCCATAAGCCCCAGAATAGGAGGAGCACCTACTGGACTCTGGGGCCTCATTTTCATTACAATTTTATTTAGGGGCCATTTCAGGTTTGAGGACACCCTAAGGTTCCAAAACTTAATAAATACCCCTAAAAAGACCCCATTTTTGGAAACTAAAACCCCTTATGGAATATATCCAGGGGTGTAGTGAGTATACGACCCCACAGGTGTTTCACAAATTTTTTTAGCGTTCGGCTCTGAAAATAAAAAAATATATATTTTTTTCCAATAATCTGCAATTTTAGCTGAAAATGTTAAATTTTTACAAGGAATCTTGGAAAAAAAGCCCCAAAATTGTGTTACGCAATTTCTTCCAAGTTTGGCAATACCTTACATGTGGGTGTAAACTGCTGTTTGGGCGCATGGCAAGGGCGTAAATGGAGGGAGCGCTATTTGGCTTTTGGCCACAGATATTGGTGGGGGCCCTGTCGCATCTGCAAAGCCCCCAAAAAAACTAGAACAGGTGAAACCTTCCAGAAATCGCCCCATTTTGGATTCAAAACCCCTCAGGGATCTCATCTAAGGGTGTATTTGCATTTTGGCGCATAGGTGTTCCGTAGTTTTTTTTTAGCGTTTGGGGCCCTGGAAATGGAGGGGGGAAACGCAGTTCCGCCATTGATTTGGGCTTCGTTTTTTACAGTATTCGCCATAACGGATAAATGACGGGATAACTTTACTATGGGGTTTGGTACAATTACAATGATATAAATTTCATATGCTTATGTTTTATTACTTTTACCCAAGAGACGCGCGTTTTATAAAAAGATGCGTTTTTTATGTTGTCCTATTCTGACAGCCATAGCTTTCTTAATTGTTTGCATATGGGGCTGTTTGTGGGCTTGTTTTTTTACGAGATGAGTTGATGTTTTTATTGGTAACCATTACGGGGGATGTGAAGCTTTGATCACATTTTTTTAAATTTAAGGTTTTTGTGAAGCATTTTGTACAAAATACTGCAATCCTGGTAGTGTTTTTTATTTTTTTTTTTACAGCGGTCACGTGCGGTATAAATGACATGCTAGTTTTCCTCAGCAGGTTGTTACGATTAAAAGCGATACCACATTTATATATTTTTTTAAAGTTTTACTGCTTTTACACAATAAAAACACTTTTATTTGAAAAGGAAAACATGTTTTTGCATCACCGCAGTCTGAGAGCCATAAATTTTTTTATTTTTCTGTTTATTGGGGCTATATAGGGACTATTTTTGCGGATGATTGACGTTTTATTGGTAAACATTTTTTGGAGGGAAAAAGAACTTATGATCCCCCTTTTAAAACCGTTTTTGGAAGGCAGGGTGGAAAATACTGGGAATCCAAACAGTGTTTTTATTTTTATTTTTAATAGCGTTCACCGTGCAGTATCCGTGACATGTTCGTTTTACTCTGTGGGTTGAGACGATTACGGTGATACCCAATTTATGTAGTTTTTTTTTATTTGAAAGCACAATTTTTTTGAAAAAAAGTGTTTTTTTTGTGTAAAACAATATTTATGCATCGCTATCTTCTAATAGCCAGAACTTTTTAAATTTTTCCGTTTAAAGAGCTGTGTAAGGACTTTTTTTTTTTTGCGGGATGAACTAACGTTTTAATTGGCATCACTTTGATGTTGATATGCGTTTTTGATGACTTTTTTACTCCTTTTATGTGCTTGCAGGATGAACAAAAATCGCAATTCTGTGACTGTTTTTTTTTTTTTTTTTTTTTTAAAGGCGTTTACCATACGGGTAATTAACATGACAGATTTATAGGGTTGGGTCGCTAACGCACGCGCGATACCAATATGGGTACTTTATTTATTTTTGACTTTTTTGGGCGATTGGCGTTTTAAAGGGAAAAGGCGGTGTACGTGTTTTATTTTATTTTTGTGTTTTTGTTTTTACTTTTTTTTCCACACTTTTAACACTTTTCCCCAGGGGGGAATTGCATGAACGATCGTCAATTGTTCATGGGAAAAAGGATCAGCATACAGCTTATAGCTGAATGCTGGTCTCCATGGGCAACGCTGTCACGCTGCCCACAATGCATTGTGGGCATGTGACATCCCAGACCCAAACCCCGGGTGCTGTCATTCAGCGTCCGGGCTGCCTGGTAGGAGAATCAGTAGCGGCGCTCAGCGCCATTACTAGCGCCGGGAATCCCCGGGGCAAGCAGGAGCTCACTCCGGCCGTGGGGGATGCGGGATGATGCCGGCGGTAATATACCGCTGGTTGCATGCAGCGATCTTGCGCGCTCCGCATGTGAGTGCGCAAGATCCGCTTGACGTACTCATACGGCAATTTGCGGGAACCCCTACCCGACATTGCCGCGGCGCAAATTTCAAGAATAGAAAATGTTTGTAATTTTTTTACGGTACCAAAACATGTTTGGTATTGGAGGATGCGTATCAACCGGTAGAATACAAATAACTCATCATTTTGTCCAGAAGAATGAACGTCGTAAAAACAAAACTCCTGCAAACATGGCGCAAGTAAGTTTGTTTCACATTTTGCCCCACCTTAGAATATTTTTGCCATTTCCCAGTATATTCTATGGTAATATGAATAACACCACTAGAAAGTACATCTTGTTCCGCAAAATAATAGCCCTCATATGTCTAATAGGTGGAAAATAAAAAAGTTATGGCTTTCAGAAGGCAAAGAGCAAAAAAAATTTAGAGCCATATTATTATGACCGTCCGTCAGGAAGGGTTTAAGGGCTAATACACACACAGCGCTATTCTGAGTGATCACCGTTCAGAGGAACGCCCCTCCCCCCCATTGATTTCAATGGGGTTAAACACATGCAGTGTTTTTTTGAAACACTCACAGAGTGAGTAAGGGCATGTTTACACGACTGATTTGGCTACGGGTTCAGCCGCGGCCAAACCTCGTCCTAACCTCGCCGCAAACTCGCGTCTCCCGACGCAAGTGGGGCGTGGTATGTGGCGGGGCTTGCGGCAAAGGGTTTGGCCCCATGCAAATTAGTAGGCAGGGGGAAAACCGCTCCGCCAGCCGTGCACCAGCCGCGGCAACACCGAGCAGCTGTCGCGCAGAGGACTCCCTGTCAAGAATTGACAGGAGAGTTCTCAAACACGCGCGGCAAGGCCGTGACCAAACCCGCGGCGTGTGAATATTAACACGGTTTCCCATAGGAAACCATGTTAATAAAGTGGGCGCGATTTGGACGTGGTTTTGGCCGCGGAAACCGCGTCGGAACCTGCGGCCATAACCTCGTTCAAATCCGTCGTGTGAACAGGGCCTAAATCACTGCACTGCTTTTTGATCGCTGCAATAAAAGCAGCATTTATCACTATTTATATAAAAGCAATAAAAAAAAAAAACTAACGCAGATACAGTGAAAACTCGGTAGAAAATGCTGCCAAAACCGCTGCGTTTATCCACAGACAGAAAAAGCTGTGTGTGCGCTAGCCCTAATACTCACTTTATAGTAACACAGTTAGGATATGTTCACACGACGTTTTGGATCTGTTTTTTGATCCACTTTTCACTAGAAGATAAGCGCATTGAAAACTGCATCCCAAAAACAGATCCAAAAACGCAGCTGCGTTTTTATGTGTTTTTCGGATCTGTTTTTCAATATATATACACATGGGTTGTAGTTTGAAAAGGTAGAATCTTAAGTCATATAGTAATATACTTTACCCTCTATATATGTCGGTATGTAAGGGTATGTAATATACTAAATCAGCCCCTAGAGGTCTCATTTGATCTAGAAGAATGGTTTGAACTTAAGTAATCTATTAACTTACACTACAACTTAAGTGAAAATGTAAGAGGATGTCTAGTAGAGGGCGCTATAACTGAAAGCATTTTACATATGTTTCCTACGAAGCCTAATAGAGGGCTCTATAACTGAAAGCATTTTACATGTGTTTCCTACGAAGCCTAATAGAGGGCACTATAACTGAAAGCATTTTACATGTGTTTCCTATGAAGCCTAATAGAGGGTGCTATAACTGAAAGCATTTTACATGTGTTTCCTAAAAAGCCTAATAGAGGGCACTATAACTGAAAGCATTTTACATGTGTTTCCTACGAAGCCTAATAGAGAGCGCTATAACTGAAAGCATTTTACATGTGATTCCTACAAAGCCTAATAGAGGGCGCTACAACGGAAAGCATTTTACATGTGTTTCCTACGAAGTATAATAGAGGGTGCTATAACTGAAAGCATTTTACATGTGTTTCCTATGAAGCCTAATAGAGGGCGCTATAACTGAAAGCATTTTACATGTGTTTCCTACGAAGCCTAATAGAGGGCGCTATAACTGAAAGCATTTTACATGTGTTTCAGATGAAGACCAATAGAGGGCGCTTCCAGCATTTTACAAGTGTTTAATCTTATAAATCGCTTTTTATATGTATTGAATGATATAAAAGCTATTTTTTAGTATAGAATGGGTGTTTATAGAAATTAAAGAAGTTTTAACTAATACATTTATTGTTGTTTTAGATAAATAGTTTATTATAGAATGTTGAGTGGTTTTAGTATTATACTGAAACCACTCAACATTCTATAATAAACTATCTAAAACATTAATACATTTATTACTGTTTTAGGCATCCTCTATTAGGCATCCTCTTACACTACAACTTAAGTGAAAATGTTGGTCATTAGGTTTCTAAAGTTCAAACAGTTCTTCTAGAGAAAATGAGACCTTCTATAATTTCTATAAACACCCATTCTATACTAAAAAACTGCTTTTATATAGCTCAATACATATAAAAAGCAATTTATAGGATTAAACACATGTAAAATGCTGGAAGCGCCCTCTATTGGGTCATTAGGTTACTTAAGTTCAAACAGTTCTTCTAGATCAAATGAGACCTCTAGGGGCCGTTTTAGTGTATTACACTTAAAATTTTAATCCAATGCATTTTTCGGATGCGCTTTTCGTATCAAAAGCACATTCAAAACGTACCCAAAAGTATGTTGTGCTTTTGGATCCGTTTTTTTTCTGTTTTTCACTAGAAGAAAAACGCATTGAAAACTGCATCCAAATTGCATCCCAAAAACGTATCAGCAGCAGCTGATGCTTTTTTTGATGCGTTTTTCGGATCAGTTTTTCGATATATATATACACATAGGTTGTAGTTTGAAAAGGTAGAATCTTACATAATATAGTAATATACTTTACCCTTACATATGTATGTATGTAAGGGTATGTAATATACTAAATCGGCACCTAGAGGTTTCATTTGATCTAGAAGAACTGTTTGAACTCTAATAACCTAATGACGTACATTTTCACTTAAGTTGTAGTGCAAGAAGATGCCTAATAGAGGGCGCTATAACGGAAAGCATTTTATATGTGTTTCCTACGAAGGCTTATAGAGGGCGCTATAACTGAAAGCATTTTACATGTGTTTCCTACAAAGCCTAATAGTGAAAAACAGAAAAAAAAACGGATCCAAAAGCGCAACATACTTTTGGGTACGTTTTGGATGCGCTTTTGATATGAGAAACACATCCAAAAAACGCACTGGATTAAAATTTGACCTGTAATACACTAAATCGGCCGCTAGAGGTCTCATTTGATCTAGAAGAACTGTTCGAACTTAAGTAACCTAATGACCCAATAGAGGGCGCTTCCAGCATTTTACATGTGTTTAATCTTATAAATCACTTTTTATATGTATTGAATTATATAAAAGCAGTTTTAGTATAGGATAGGTGTATATAGAAATTCTAGAAGTTTTAACTAATAAATGTATTAATATTTTAGATAAATAGTTTATTATAGAATGTTGAGTGGTTTTAGTATTATACTGAAACGGATCAAAAAACGGATCTCAAAAACGTCGTGTGAACATCCCCTTATATTTGAAGTGTACTGTAAATCTTTATTTTTATTACAGATCTTCCTTACTTAATATTAACTGTATTTTTCTCACACAGCAATGGCTGCTACTTCTCAAGGAACAGCATTTTATAATATATGCTGTTGCAATCCTTTTGAAAAAACTGGACACACAACAAGAAAAAATCTTAGGCCGGTGCAAGATTGGATGTTTCATATAAGTCCGTCAATCAATGCAGGCATGAAAATTTGTGACAGTTGTAGAAAGCAACTTGCAAAAGAGAAAAATACTCTTCAGGCAGAAAATTCCGAAGAACCTGTGACTCCCAACACGGGATTTTCATAAATCCTGATTTAGCAATAGAGTATTTGAATAAATCACTTTCTAACATCAAAGAATAGCCCATTGCAAAAAATAAAAAAATGATTCCATTATCCAGGTTTTTGCCTAGAAAAATTAGAAAAAGTTAGAAAAAAAATTGACCCTTGAGTTGATTAAGAGATCATTCTGCAGCTTAAAGGGGTTTTGCCAAGAAGTGATTTCCTCACCTAACAGGCTGAACTGTCCTCTTGAGCCTTGAAAATAGGGGAGTTGTGTTTCTGTGCTTAAAAAAACAAGTACCTCCTCTGTGATGTCATCGCTCCACCTCCCATGCACGCTCCCGAGGCTGATATTCATTCTCTGTAGTTGAGCAAACATTGTTTGGCTAATCCACAGAGGATAACTGTATTGTGCAGAAGCTATAGGGGTTTTGTTTTCTCCCTCTTATCTGCTCAGCAAAGAAGATAAGATCCAAGCAGGCAGCCTTCTTTTGTTCATTCATGAACTGCTGCAGGGGGGCTGAGCAGGGAGCCAGGGAGTGTCTGCATGTTTACTCAGATAATTACGTTACAACCAGCTGATTCTCTATACAGCAGACACAGGCTCTTTTCTCCCACTTCCTTCCAAGCTCGTTCATGTGTCCTGCTATCAGATAAGTGCAAACAACGCAAGCGCGTCCAGATCAGCTCTGGTCGTAGCTATTGTAAACAGTCAGGAAACTAAGGGCATGTAAGCAAGGCTGTAGCTCTCACAGGCTTCACATATTTAGAAAAGTGATTAAATACCCATTCTGGAGGATCCCACGTCAACAATAGATCGTGGCAAAACCCCTCTAAAGATAAATTTAAATCAACCCATAGCAGAAGTGAACAGTTCATGATACTGACTACATTACCGAAGAGTTGGACATGCAAAAGAATAGAAAATGAATTTAACATTAACAGTAGAATGGCTAGAAAAGCCAAATCTCTAGTTGAACAAAAAGGTTTCATGTCTTGTCCTGATCCTAAACCAGAAAACAATATATGGTTTTGCACATCCGAAAACTTTTTTTTGAAAAAAATGAGCATAGGTGCACACTGGTGTGGCAGCAATATACATACACATTCCAATAGCAGCAGCGCACTATCAACTAAAAAACTATCAAAAGGCACATAGGAATTTTTGGAAAAGCATTTCTGCTATTTAGGATACATGAACATTTTTTTGAGGTTCTTAGTTCACATTTTTGATCAAAACTGCTTAAAGGGGTTGTCTCGCTACAAAGATTAGCTTTCAAAATGTAGGGAACACTAAATGAAGACGTTTTCCAAATATATTGCGTTGTTCGTCTTTTTTTTGTTAAGGAGCTACATGTGATTTTATCACCTTCCTGGCTCTTTCTGGTTCCCCAAATAACAGACCTGTGTACATCTCCCCTGCTGTTTGTTCTATCTGATAGCAGGGAGTAGGTCATCACACAGGTCTCAGCCAGGAGTGTGAGAGCTTGTGTGTTATCTGATCTTCCAGACAAAAGACTAATTACTGTTTACATTAGCTCAGAGGCTTCTCCAGACCTCAGAGAAGGTAATTTAGCTAATCTAGACTGATAAACGAAGAAATTAGGATACATGAAAATTTTTTGAGGTTCTTAGTTTACATTTTTGATCAAAACTGCTTAAGCCACCTCCCAATGAGCAAGGGGACCTCAATACAGGTGGGAACCTACACTAACGTTTCCTCTCTTTAGGGCCTAAACCAAGCAGAACATTAGATGAAGCTATAGTGGATAAAGTGGAAGATTTTTTACAATAGGGATGAAGTGAGCCGAATTATGCCAGGCAAGAAAGATTGTCTATGAAAGTGAACGGTAAGAAAACTCATGTCTAGAAGAGGCTGGTTCTTACCACTTTGAAAGAAAACTATGAACTTTTTAACCCCTTAACGACCTTGGGAGTATGAGGGCCGCTAAGGGGCTTTGCAGGGGGATCGCTCCGCGACCCCCCCGCACAGCCGCCGGGTGATAGTGGCTAATCACCGCTAACACCCAGAAACAGCCCCGGGCGGGGGGGCCCCCCCCGCTGGCCTTTTAAAAAACCCCATCAGACACCGCGGCAAAGAGGCCCGGCGCCTGAATAAACCCGACGGTCCCCGCGCACTGACGTTACGGTCACGGCATCACCCACCCGGGGGATCCGACACCGCCCCCCACGTGGGGGGGAGCCCTGTGAAGGCCCCCTCATTTCCGTCCGCAACGGGAAATAGGAAACCGCCATCTTTACCCCAAAAGCATTGCCAGGCAATGCAATAGGTTTTTTAAAAACAACGCCCCCTCTAGTTGGTAAGCACCAAGGGGAGCTAAATGTTACAGTAAAAAAAAATAAAGTTTTTAAAGGAAAAAAAAAAAGTAAAAAAATTTTCAAATCACCCCCTTTCCCCTTTTTAAACAAAAAAAAACATTAAAATAAAAAAAAAATTTCCCCCATATCGCCGCGCCGAAAAAGTCAGATCTAAAAAAATATAACATCATTTACCCCGGGCCTGAACACCGTAAAGAAAAAAAATTCCAAATCAAAATTCTTTTTTTTGGTTTTTTTAAAGTCACTCAAAAAAGGGAAAAAAATGATCAAAAAAGTTCGCATCATTCCAAACTGCTAGCAAAAAAATAAGCCCGCAAAAAATGCCGCCTCACGACGGCCATAGGTTATACAAAAAAATTATTGGTCTCCAAAAGGCCCGCGCGCAAATTTATAAATAAAAATGTTTGGAAATTTTTTTACGGTACCAAAACATAACGGGAAAACCTACATTTTTGGTATTCCATGCGTAACAACCCTTTGAAACAGATAACACATTATATTTTTCCAAATTTAACGCCGTAAAAGCAAAACCCCCGCAAACATGGCGAAAATCCTTTTTTTTTTTACAATTTGTCCCACTTGGAATTTTTTTTTCGGTTTTCCCAGTAATTTTATAGTAAAAGTGAATAACACCCTAGAAAAATACACTTTTCCCCAAAAAAAAAGCCCCATTTTCTAGTAGTGGAAAAATAAAAATTATGGCTTTCGGAAAGGCGAGGAGGGAAAAACGAACGTGTCACCCCAAAAAAACGCCGGGTCCTTAAGGGGTTAAAGAAAAAAAATTCACTTCTGCCAAAAACAGAATTTTCTAAATTTGCTGAACTGCGACCGAAAAATAGTATCCTGGCGGGTGGTACGCACTCAAAAGCGTAGTACAACACACCAAAAAACACTAAGTTTTTATGGATGGGGGCAAGCTAAAATATTCAGTTCCAGCTTGGGGATTACAAAGTAACTTCCAAATATTTTTTCCAGGAAAAAAGTTGGAGTTTTACCCCAAAATTTTTTCCAAAAAAAAAAAAGAAAAATAAAATAAATTTTTAAGAGGCATGGTAGATAATAAACTTTTAACCAGGATATTTTGACGTGTATTTTTGACACCCATTTTGAAAAGTGCAGAAGAATTTCTAAAATGTTTTTGTGAACAGCTGATAGTCCTTAAAGGGGGTTTTTTAAACATTTGAATGTTTCATGCCTTCAGCTAATTCTATTAGATTGAATTTGAAATCCAGGGGCTTCCTCCCCCCTGCCCCCCCGGGGGGGCCCCCCGGGGCGGGCTCCCTCCAGCGGGGTGCCTCTTCTCACTGAAGACCTGTGACCTCATCATTCTGTATTTGCAGTAGAAGAGGAAGGTTGTCTGGACAGAACAGATCTGCAGCCTTCTGCAGTGTTCTCTTGTGTCTGCAGAGCCTTCAGCTTCAGCCTGCACAAGCTCCTTGCTGTGCTATAACCAGTTATACACGCAGCCTGAATTGATGAAACACTGTGTTATATGGAGGGAGCACAGGACATAAGACTGTGTTATATGGAGGGAGCACAGGACAAAACTGTTATATGAGTGGCACAGACATAAGACTGTGTTATATGGAGGGAGCACAGACATAAGACGTGTTATATGAGGAGCACAGACATAAGACTGTGTTATGGAGGGAGCACAGGACAAACTGTGTTATAGGAGGAGCACAGGACATAGCGTGTTATTGGAGGGAGCACAGGACATAAGACTGTGTTATATGGAGGGAGCACAGGACATAAGTGGTTTATTGGAGGAGCACAGACATAGACTGTGTATATGGAGGGAGCACAGGACATAAGACTGTGTTATATGAGGGAGCCAGACCATAAGACTCTGTTTATAGGGATCCAGATTAACAGTCGTAATTAGTCAGATCATTCACTTTAGAGCTGGGAGAGGAGTATAGAGCCAACAGCCCTCTCAGATAGCTGGTTTCTCTTTTGGTTTCTCACAGCTCAGAGGGGAGTAAACACAGAGTGTGCAGGCAGCCAATCACAGTGCAGGGGGTGTGTCCGGGGCGTTCCCTGTTTGGGGGCGTATCCCAACAGGCTGAATGAAATGTCAGTCAGCCAATCACAGTTCCGGGGTGTGTCCATGGGTGGGATCTGTCCGGGGGCGTGTCCCGACCTGCCAATCACCAAAAAGGGGGCGTGTCCCAACGAGCAGCAGCAGAAATAGAAAACAGATGCACAGAAAAGCTCATATCTACTACACTAAGTGACTTAGGTAATGCAACCCAATTACAAAAGTGCTTATTTTTACTGTCCCCATAATCTGAGATATGATTTTTGTAGCGAGAAAACCCCTTTAAGAAACACCCGTTTGTAGCTCGCCAACAGTCTGACTTCTACAATCACCACAAAGAAAGCATCAAACAGAATGAGGCAGTAATAAGCTTAGACCTTTCAGAGAACTATTCCTTTGTTGTTCAGGATGAAGCGCAGTCATTTCAACGGACATCCTACCAAGTTTGAGCAAGGTCTACTACTTCTCGCATGGCTCTTCTGCACAGCATAAAAACAGGAAAAACTTTATAAACGTATGCCATCACAAGAAAGGTTTTGGAGTGGAAGCTGTATGGCACTTTTTTTGCCACTGCTCCTGGCAAAGGTGTATGTGATGGTTTAGGAGGCACCGTGAAACGCCTTGCAGCTCGAGCTAGCCTCCGGAGGCCATCTTCAGACCAAATGTTAACACCCATGCAACTTTTTCAAATGGAGTGAGAAAAATATTTTTCAAGGGGTTTTGCCACGAAGTAAAATTGACGATAACAAACATTTTCACCATTCATCATTATTACAAATTCTGCACCGTTTTTGTCTTAGCTGCTCCTTTACTGATCCATCGTTTACAGCTCGTCTCCAGGGGAGACGACCAGGGCTGAGAGCTTCTCACTCTTGGTCGAACATGCTCAGACATCACCTCTCCTCTCAGGCAGCTACTGAGAGTTCAACACCAGGTGCTGTTATTGTAGTCCCATCCTTTGTACTCCTTAGTAATCACACACACTCATTCTGAGCGAGTTTTCAACCCCAGGTGCTGTCATTCTACTCCTGTCCTCTGTACTCCTTAGTAATCACACCACACTCACTGCTGAGCGAGTTTTTCAACCCCAGGTGGGTCATTTATCCTGTCTCTGATTTGTAACAACCTTTTGTACCTACACATTTACCAGGGTTACTGAGCGAGTTTTCAACCCCAGGTGCTGTCATTCTACTCCCGTCCTCTTTACACCTTAGTAATCACACACACTCACTGCTGAGCAAATGTACAACCCCAGGTGCGGTCATTCTACTCCCGTCCTCTGTACTCCTTAGTAATCACACACACTCACTGCTGAGCGCTCACTGCTGTCATTCTACTCCTGTCCTCTGTACTCCTTAGTAATCACACACACTCACTGCTGAGCGCTCACTGCTGTCATTCTACTCCTGTCCTCTGTACTCCTTAGTAATTAGTCAAACAGTGCAAATATATAGAAAATAAACCTCAATCAGGTCTGTGCATTGATAAAGAGAAAAAAAAAAGCACAGGATTGGTTCCTGCAGGGATTTGAACCTCGGACCCTTGTGCTTGGAGGCAAAAACTTTACCTCTCAGCTAATCACAATGCTTTACATAAATAGACCTTTCTTTGACTACAGAGAGGAAAGGCCTGGTGATGTCATCCTGCTCGGTCACATGATAGGCGATTTATTCAAAAAACACGCCCCCTCCTGAGCAGATAGAGCTGAAGAGCTGGATGCAGGAGGTATGAAATGAGATTGTGGCAAAACCCCTTTAACATTCGGTTCATGTATTTTACAAACCAGGACTACGAAGAGGAGGAGAGTTTGTTAAAACATCGGTTACAGGAACCCATGAAAGGGACTCAGCAATACCACACTTTCATTTCATGTAGTGAAACAGAAATAAAAACAAGGATTTTTTTTCATTCAGCCATGACGGTGAAGTCCACGCAGTGGTAGAAGGCGGCACAAGGCGGCAATGGATGACGTAACTGGTTATGTGACCTGTGAATATGATCGGCGCTGGTGGCTGGTACTGTAACTCTCCAAAGATTGTGAAAATGAAGAAGTAGAATTGACTTTTTTTGCATCCTTCTGGTCCAGCTCCATCCTCTGTGTATCCAGGAAAACCAGGCATTTTAAAAGTCAACAAAAATCAGATATTAAAAGGGTTATATCATTTGAAGTTATCGTGCTCTTCAGCTAATTCTATGAGATTGAATTTGAAATCCAGGGGCGAGTCTCTTCTCTTAGCAGGCTGTCTCTCCTCACTGAAGAGCTGTGACATCATCATTCTGTGTGAAGCAGGGGAAGAGGAAGGTTGTCTGGAGAGCATGCAGCTTCAGGCTCCACAAGCTCCTGGCTCTGTTATAACCAGTTATACACACAGCCTGAACTGATGAAACACATGTGAGGAATTTACACTCCCCTCCTCCCCTCCCCCTCTGTTATCAGGCAGGAGACTGTGTGACTGTGTTATATGGAGGGAACACAGGACATAAGACCGTGTTATATGAGAGGATCTGTGAGTTAAACAGTCAGTAATTACCCAGATCGTTCACCTTAGTGCTGGGAGATGAATATAGACAGCCCTTTCTGATAGCTGGTTTCACTTTCGGTTTTTACAGCTCAGAGGGGAGTAAACATAGTGTGCAGGCAGCCAATCACAGCACAGGGGGCGTGTCTGGTCCGTTTCCTGTCTGGGGGCATATCCCAACAGGCTGAATGAAATGTCAGTCAGCCAATCATAGTACAGGGGGCGTGTCCAGGGGCGGGATCTGACCGGGGGCGTATCCCGAGTAGCCAATCACAGAAAGGTGGCGTGTCCCGATTCGCAGCAGCAGAACTAGCAAATAGATGCACAGAAAAGCTCATATCTACTATACCAAGTGACTTAGGTAATGCAAACCAAAACAAAAGTGCTTATTTTTACTGTCCCCATAATCTGAACATGACGTGTAGCAAGAATCCCCCTTTAAAACTCAGGGGAGCCAACACCATGACGGGCCCCGTACATACTCTTTGACACAAAAGAAATGGCCATTGCTAGAAAGCGTTTATGGACAAGATGACATTTTAAACCCCTAGAAGGGATAAATTGATGATAAAAGGCCAGTTTAAAAACATACATTAATTGTTTTGATAGTTCATATTTTATAGAACAAGGATTTAACTACTGTACTATTCTTCTTAAAACACTTCATAAAATGACATGTTTAGTGATAAAATAAAAAAAAAAATTGTTACATTTTTATAAATTAGGGGGTTTTAAAAAAAAACATTCTTTGGTTTCTTTAGTTTCTTTTTTGAATTAATTAGATGTTTTTATTTGAAAGCACTTGGATATGTTTTTGTTCTTTTTTTTTCAATAAATGGTTAAAATTCCAAAAGTTTTTTTAAAAGAAAGAAAGTAAATAAATTCGGATAAAACTTAAACAAAAAAAAGGTTTTTCCCCCTTCCTTTTTTTCAAATAAAAACCAAAAATAAAGTAATTTTTTAAAAGTAAAAAAGGAAGACTCACCAAAAAAAATTTAAAACAGATGATTAAAAAGTTTAAAAACAAAAAAGAAAAGTTTATGTCCCAAAAATTTGCCCTTTTTGTTCAAAATAAACAAAAACCCAAAAACCTACGGGGATTTAATACCCATATTTTAATTTGACTTTCTAAAAAAAATTGAGAAAATTTTTGTTGACAATCAAAATAAAAGGGCCGGTACCGTTCTGAGAAAAATGATACCTCTTCCACCTCTTTATCTTAATTCTAGCCCGAGATATAATAAAAAATGTTAAGTCATACCAGGCCAAAATTGGTGTTTTTTCTATAAAAAATTTACCGATGAAGTAAACAATTCAAAACTTTTAATTTGTAATTAACTAAAGTTGTACTTCATAAAAATAAAAAAATCTAAGGACATCAGGTAAAAAAAAAAAATCATATTTGTATCACTTGATATGGAATGACCCATGAGGCATCTAAAGCTTGATGGTTAAGTGAATTTGTATGAAAAATTGAATTTAGGGAATTTAAAATTTGTGACTCCAACACAAAAGGATTTTTGCTCCCTTTTGTCCCTTTTTAAGAAAGGAAAACAAACCAATCCAAACCAGTGCTGATGCCTTTTGGATCGTTTGAACTTGTTTGTTCCACAGCTACTTCTGCTGTGGAACATGGAACTACAATTTCCAGCATGCCCCCTAAGTCTCCGTTTGTACTAGGGGGCAGATGTAAGGGGCAAACGGTGTAAGTCGGGGGCGCCTTACACCTTTTATAATTATTAATTTACAATTAATGATTTAAACTAACCCTGCCCTAACTGTAAATAATGATTAATAATTAACAACAAATTAATAAATAATAACTATTAATTATTAATGATTAGTAATAACTAATGACTATTAATTGTTATTAACAATTAATAATTAGTAATTGTTAATAAATTAATTATTAATAAATTAAAATAATTTAAAATTTAATTTATATATTTATACACAAGACATTTAAAATTTAATCCAATGCATTTTTAGTATCAAAAGCGCATCTAAAACGTACCCAAAAGTGTGTTGCGATTTTGGATCCGTTATTTGGGCTCCAATAGCGCACTCCATTGTTTCGTATGGGGATTTCACTTGCGTAAAACACAAGTATAAATGAATGACCTGTCAATTCTTAAAGCGGATCGCAAAGAAGCAAGTAAAAGCGCATCGGCGATCACTCGTCTGATCGGCGAAAAAAACGTATCGCAAAAACGTCATGTGAACATACCCTTAGGGGGACGTGTATGAACGGGGCTGCACCAGAAGTCTGGCGTATCTTCAGCACCATATCAGGCACAGCCCTGTTCGTATGAGTGAAAATCCTCCCGAACGCCATTTTCAGGTGCATTATAGAGCGCCCGCGGCACTTTGTAATGCGCCTGATTTCGGGGGGTGTGCTGGAGACGGGGCGAACTACAACCATATGAAGCTACACATTTATAGTTTCAGTACAGCAACTCCAGGTGCATTACTGCTGGGAAACCCGGTAAAAGCACTTTTAAAGTGGTTTACCTGAGCCTGAAGTGTCGTGTTCGCTCTAGAATGCGCCTGATTTATGACTCGGTGTAGAGCAGGTTCATGGATTCAGGCACATTCTATGCTATTATAATGCGCATGAAATTTAGTGTTTACACACCAAATGTCATACATGCCGCCCTTAGTTTCCGTCTCCTGAGCCAGGGCGTGGTGGCTTGGTCTTAATATTCGGCTGGGATGCTGCTCAGTCTCTCTTTGCATCAGGCTCCGCTTCTGGTACTGTTCAGTCTCTCCTCTGCTCCAGTCCTACTCACACAGATCACACTCCTATTCCATCTGTCTCTCTCCAATGCTTACACTAAGGCTCTGTCTCCACTGCACGTTTTTTGAATTTTCTAAAAACGCATGTAAAGCTGTCCCATTGATTTCTATAGTATAGGGTTTTTTTTATGGATTTTGGCACTAAAGTCCATTGTTTTTTTTTTTTCTTTGCAGATTTTGTTGCCAAAAATCCCTGATTTTTTTACATGGATCTTAACGCCAAAATCCGGGTGGTTTTTTTTTTGGGGGGGGGGGGGGGGGGGGGGGGGGGCGGATTTTGGTGCCAAAATCCGGGTGATTTATTGCCCTCTCCTGGATTTTGGCATCAAAATTCTGGGACTTTTTTAATTTTAATGGGCATTTTTGGTGCCAAAATCCGTAAAAAAAAAAAAAAAAAAAAAAAATTGATTTGTGGATTTTGATACTAAATATATATATATATATATATATATATATATATATATATATATATATTTAATTTTTTTTTTTTTGATGTTGACGCTAAATTCCAGGGTTATTTTGGCGCTAAAATCCGGGGAGGGGGGGATGTGTGTGTGATTTGCAGATTGTGTCGCTAAAAGCCAGAATGAGGGTTGTGGGTTTTGGCACTAAAAGCTGTGTGGGTTTTTTTTTTGTTTTTTTTTTTTTTTTGGGGGGGGGGGGGTGGATTTTAGTGCTATAAGCGGAGAGGGGTGTTTTGAGGATTTTGGCGCTAAAAGCCAGATTTTTTTTGCGGATTTTGGCGCTAGAAGCAAGTTAATTTTATTAGCGCCAAAATCCATAAAAAAGGATTTTGAGCACCAAAATCGAAACAATATCAGCAGCAAAATCTGTAAAAAGACGGACTTTAGCGACAAAATCCGTAAAAAAGTGTTTTTTTGCGGCAAAAGCAAGATAACTTAATAACAACAAAATCCATTAAAAAAAAAAAACCGGACTTTAGGGTCATAATCCATAAAAAAAATATATATATTTTTGGTGACAAAAGCGAGATTAGCACCAAAATCCGTAAAACGACTCCAAGATTCCATATAGATGCAGTAATTGCATTCCATCCCCTTTTGTAGGCGGAGTCACATCCAATGGCTTCATTTATGCAGACATTAAAAACCAGATTTGAAGACCAGGAATAAATGCGCCCCAAAAAAACGCAAATTGCGGCAAAAAGCGGCCATTTTTTTTCAGCGGCTTCTGACAGGCAGGGGACAAAAATGTGAGTTTTGTGAAGGTTTTCAGGATTTGGTTTTCAGGTCGTATTTCGTCCACTGCAGGGTAGACACAGCCTTAGGCTATGTTCACACGGGTTAACTGCGGGACGTAATTACGCCCCGCAGTTGTGGCGCGGGATCGGGGGAGGGAGCGGGGGGCCGGCACCGCGCCGGCCCCTAGACAATCATTGCTAGCGGCGCGTATACGCCCGAAAATGACCTGTAATTTTCTCCCCCCCGGCATATTCGCTGAGCGGGAGAGGAGACGCAATCCATAGTTCCTATGAGAACTTGGATTACCGAAGAATGGGCCGTTTTTCAGCCCTAATTTGCACACTTTGGGGCGCTAATTACGGGCCGAAAACGAAACCCCCTTTAAGCCGTGGAACATAGCCTTACAGAGCCTCTTAACCCGCCTTTTGGGGCCCCGGCAAAAACACGCTGGCCCTGTCCAATACAAACATCAATAGGCCAGCCCCTACCACCCCCAAACACACCCATATTATCATACCACTATGTCTGGACCCAGCACCTACAAGACTATTGGCAGGACCTTTGGGTCCTCTCCATAATGGTTTTAAATTTTTTTTGCACATCCTAAAAACACACAAACATAAAAAACAAAGCCCAACCCGGGGTTATGGATATGTTTCTTAATTCCTGGGACAAGCATACCCCACCCGGGGCCCCTAACTTGTGGGGGGGGGCCCCCGCAACTGCTTTTGTGCCCAATGGGGAAAAGACGGCCTGCCAGATGCCCCGCCTCTTTTTCCCGATATCGCACGGCATCTCTACAGCCCACACGGTGATCCTCTTGGGTACACACATGTCCATGTCGGGGCCCAGCACACTCTGCTGCCGACGTCTCGGCCTGTTCCGGTCACTTTGCAGTGTTGTTGTGATCGAGGAACCTGAAATACTACAGACGGGAAATGTATCCTCTTCAATGACGGATCTAGGTTTTGTTATGGATCAGACGATTTTCAGATTGGCGTAAGGAGGCCTCATGGTGAGGGCTTCACACCTGGCCTCACCTGTACAGCAACACTCACTCTGCCCCATCTGCTGATGTCGTGATCTGGGGAGTTACCGCATATGAGAGTCGATCACCGCTAGCAGTCATTGAAGGGACACTAAGGATATGTTCACACGGCATAATTGCGACACGCGTTTCGCCGTGTATTTGCGCTTTATACGCGGCAAGATGCGCGACGCAATTACGATAATCCATAGCTCTCATAGAGAACTATGGATCACGCCTTGTCCCCCCGTGCATACGATACGATCGTATTGTACACGTGGGGAGATAAGGGACATGTAATTTATTTGCGGCGCTGCAATACATCGTGTGAACACACCCTAAGGCCTCCTTCACACGACGGTTTTGGCCGCGGGTTCAGCAGCGGCTTTCGCCGTGGTTCCCGCGGCCAAACCTCGTCCTACCCTCGCATCTCCCGACGCGGGTTTGCGGCGCAGGCGCAGGGCGTGGTCTGGGGCGCGGCTTGCGATGAGGGTTTGCCCCCATGCAAATTAGTAGGCAGGAGAAACAAACACGGGCGGCAAAGCCGCGGCCAAACCCATGCCGTGTGAATACTAACGCGGTTTCCCATAGGAAACCATGTTAAAGTGGGCGCAATTTGACGTGGGTTTGGCCGCGGAAACCTTGTCGGAACCCACGGCCAGAACCTCGTTCAAATCCGTCGTGTGAACAGGGCCTAACAGTTCAGTGATTTGTGCAGGATATCCTGCAGCCGTCAGGGCAATCTCAGCACAGCACAATGAAATATAATAGTGCTATGAATTATTAGCACTAGAGCCAAGAGATCCATATATAACCTTCAGAGCCCAGTGTTGGCATCTTTAGGGCAGTGGTGGAGAATTTGATCACATTTCTGGTGCTCATGTCCATTATTGCAACACAAAGTATTAGCGTGAGCAACGTGTCCACTCCTATATACAGCTCTCTATGAACTCTGAGCAGATTCTTCTACGACTCTGGCTATTACTGCAGGACTGTGTCTGTCGATCACCACCTCGCAGCCATTGGTGGTGGCATAACCACCGCTTCTGTGCCGCTACAGTCATGATATAGTACATTATTTTGTGGGAAATGTTAAAGGTGGTCACCATGCTGTTTATCAGAGCCCGAACTTCACAGCCAGCATTAGGCTCCCGCCTCCTGTTCAGGCTGTGGACAGTTCTGCAGCTTCAGGCTCCCGCTTTCTGTTCAGGCTGTTGGCGGTTTTGCAGCTTCAGGCTCCCGCTTCCTGTTCAGGCTGTGGGCGGTTCTGCAGCGTCAGGCTCCCGATTCCTGTTCAGGCCGTAGAACGTTCTTCAGTTTCAGGCTCCCACTTCCTGTTCAGGCTGTGGGTGGTTCTGCAGCTTCAGGCTCCTGCTTCCTGTTCAGGCCGTGAGACGTTCTACAGTTTCAGGCTCCCACTTTCTGTTCAGGCCGTGAGACGTTCTACAGATTCAGGCTCCCACTTTCTATTCAGGCTGTGAGTAGTTCTTCAGCTTCAGGCTCCCGCTTTCTGTTCAGGCTGTTGGCGGTTTTGCAGCTTCAGGCTCCCGCCTCCTGTTCAGGCTGTGGACAGTTCTGCAGCTTCAGGCTCCCGCTTCCTGTTCAGGCTGTGGGCGGTTCTGCAGCGTCAGGCTCCTGCTTCCTGTTCAGGCCGTGAGACGTTCTACAGTTTCAGGCTCCCACTTTCTATTCAGGCTGTGAGTAGTTCTTCAGCTTCAGGCTCCCACTTTCTGTTTAGGCTGTGGGTGGTTCTACAGCAGTGACATTTCAGCTCCACTGTTCCTAGCTAATCTTGTTAAAGGGATATAGGTAATAATATGGCTTCAACAGTAGGGCAGGAGGCTACAGCTCCTGTGCTGCAGATGAGACACAGACATAGAGAGTGACACCGTTATCCTCGCCAGGACTCCAGAACTGAGAGAGGTGGCTGGTAACCTTAGGGAAGCTTGTGTGTACAAGCAAGAGATAAGAACTGCTCTAACTATGAAAGGAAACAAAATCAGAACAGCGAGGTATTTGATAGTAATCTTTATTTACCTTTGCCTACATGTTTAAAGCTAATCATTGTGGTAAGAATACCACTTCAACACTTTTTAGAGATAAGAAGCCACAAGAAGCCATAAGAAGACATAGGAGCGAACGCACAGGAGACACTTCATTGTAATCCGTCTGTGATGATTGAGGAGACTGCGGGAAATGATCTCTACAGAATCGGCAGCACCCAATTATAATTAGGCTGAATGGTCATTTTTGAAAGGAATGACTTACAGGCAGTCCTCGACTGGCTTATGTGGTGTGCTGGCTCTTGTAGTTCCATGTTCCACAGCAGATACTAGCTATGGAACGACAAGTTCCAGCATGCCACAGCAGCACATGAGGTGAAAATGAGGTGAAATCTTAACAAGGGCACAAACAGTAAAACAAATGTAAAAAAACATTCCCTGCACTATCTGAAACTTAAAAACCCCTTTTGTGCTGGAGTTACATTCAATAAATATACCCGTTCCGACATAAATTACATTACAAATTCAACTTCAAGGGGTTGTCTCACTACATTGATTCAGCTCAGTTCTGTTTTATTGGTTTCATTTTGAATTCAGGAGCGTGCTTACTGGCTTCCACTAGGCTGCAGCAGAAGCCAGGTCTGTAGCTATAGCAACCAGTGCTGGCAGCCTATCAGGAGAGATTAAACAGGTCTGTAGCAATAGCAACCAGCACTGGCAGCCTATCAGGAGAGATTGTACAGGTCTGTAGCAATAGCAACCAGCACTGGCAGCCTATCAGGAGAGATGGAACAGGTCTGTAGCTATAGCAGCCAGTGCTGGCAACCTATCAGGAGAGATCAAGCAGGTCTATAGCTATAGTGACTTGAGGAGCTGATGCAGCCCATACAAGAGGGGATATCTAGGAATAGGTAGGACACTAGTAATGGACATATATTGCAAAGTGACTTGTTTTTGCAAGATCTTTAACATAAAAAGCAGTTATCCTTGTAGTGAGACAACCTGTTTAAGAACAAACATAGAGTCCCTAGCCCGTTTGTAACCCGGGGACTGCCTGTATGCCTCTTTTAGCTGGATCCAGTTCTAGGTAACTACACCTCAGAATGTAACAAAAATGAATGTTATAAATGTGTCTATTATATGGTTTGAAATAAATATCACAAAATCCATTTTTAATCCTTACAGAAAATCGCCAAAATTCTAAGAAGGAAGATAAAGAGATCCTGCAAAAATCTTCAGGAAAAAACCTCATTACCAATAATAGAAATCCCAGACTCCATGCTACAAATATATCTCGAAATACTCCTAAGCGGGCGAAACCTTCTCCTGACCAATCACAGATCATCGCCCAAAGTAAAGACCAGAAAGTGGTTAAAAAGGTTCCTGGTGGTAAACGGTTTCCAAAAAGTTCAGGTCTTGTTAAACGTCGAAGAATTCCAACAGGGAAGAAGCCGTTTTCGTGCTCTACGTGTGGCAAGTCCTTTACCAATCAATCACATTTTGTGACACATGAGAGAATTCACACAGGAGAAAAGCCATTTTCCTGCTCGATTTGTGGAAAGTGCTTCTCAGATCACTCCAGTCTCGTGCGACATGAAAAAATTCACACGGGAGAGAAGCTCTATTCCTGCTCAGAATGTGAGAGGTGTTTTATAGATAATTCAAGTCTCGTCCGACATCAGAGAAGTCACACAGGAGAAAAACCTTATTCGTGTTCACTGTGCGGAAAGTCTTTTGCAAGGAGATCCTATCTTGTTACGCATGAGAGAAGTCACACAGGAGAAAAGCCATACTCCTGTCCTTTATGTGGAAAATGTTTTGCACAAAAATCACATCTGCTCACCCATGAGAAAAGTCACGCGGTAGAGAAGCCATATGGGAAAGCTGTTAGATTTACTCCGGAGGGAACTCGCATAAGAGAGAAGCTGCATTCGTGTTCAGAATGTGGGAAGTGCTTTTTGGCTAAAGCTACACTTAGGGATCATAAGAGAATTCACACGGGAGAAAGGCCTTTTTCTTGTTCAGATTGTGGGAAAAGTTTTACAAATCGACCCCACCTCGTTAAACATCAGAGAACTCATACGCGAGCGAAGCCATACTCCTGTTCAGAATGTGGCAGATGCTTTACTGAAAAATCGAGTCTGGTGAGACACGAGAGAAACCACACAGGAGAGAAGCCGTATTCGTGTTCGGAGTGTGGGAAATGTTTCACCCGCAAATCGTATCTTCTTAAGCACCAGAGTATTCACACGGGGGAGAAGCCCTTTTCGTGTTCAGAATGTGGAAAATGTTTTACGTACGAATCCTACCTTGTTAAACATGAGAGAATACACACAGGAGAGAAGCCTTTTTCGTGTCAAGAATGCGGGAAAAGCTTTACACATAAATATGATCTTGTGAGACATCAGCAAATTCACTCAGGAGAGCAACCCTTTTCGTGTTCAGCTTGCGGGAGATGTTTTACCCATAAATCATATCTTGTTAAGCATCAGAGAATTCACACGGGGGAGGCGCCGACGGAGAATTTTTATGGAAATGAAACCGTGTTAATGTTTAGAGTGTGGGACAATCTGGAAGAGCAAAACGATTGTTGCCCATCAGGTTCTTCATAGATATTTAAAAGGGTTGTCTCACTACAGGCTTTCACAGGCATCTTGAGCTTTCTCTCTCTCTAACAGCTTCAAATCCAGGGGCGGGTCTCTCCCAGTAAGTATTAAATCGGAAAAAACACTTTCTAAAGCTTTAATGAAGAAAAATTACATTTATTCAGAAGATCATTGTGGCGAACATATCTCCAGTAAAAAAGGTGGTTAGTGATATAAGAGAGCCAGACTTTTTATGGAAAATTTTCAGCCAAGCTGGCCTTCATCAGTGTCGTCTGGTGGGGGAACAAGAAGAGGCTACTGGAGCAAGGACCTTTCAGCCAAACTGGCCTTCATCATTCTAGTCTGGTGGGGAAACAAGAAGAGGCTACTGGAGCAAGGACCTTTTGGCCAAACTGGCCTTCATCAGTCTGGTCTGGCGGGGAAACAAGAAGAGACTACTGGAGCAAGGACCTTTCCTTGCTCCAGTAGCCTCTCCTTGTTTCCCCACCAGACCAGACCGATGAAGGCCAGTTTGGCCAAAAATTTTCCACAAAAGTCTGGATCTCTTATATCACTAACCAACTTTTTACTGGACATATGTTCGCCACAATGATCTTCTGAATAAATGAAATTTTTCTTCATTAAAGGGGTTTTGCCAAGAAGTGAGTTCCTTACCTAACAGGCTGGTACTCCCCTCTTGACTCTTGAAAAAGGGGCGTTGTGTCTCTATGTTGAAAAAAACAAGTACCTCCTCTGTGCTGTCATCACTACACCTCCCATGCCCGTTCCTGCTACGCAGGCTCTGTAGTGGAGCAAACCGTGTGTGGCTACTCCACAGAGGAGAACTGTATTGTGCACAAGCTTTATGCGTTTTATTTCTCTCTCTTATCTGCTCAGGAGAGAAGATAAGCTCAGCAGGCAGCCTTCTTTCATTCCTTCACGAAGGGCTGCAATGGGAGTTGGAGGGGGGGCTGAGCAGAGATCCAGGGAGAGTCTGCATGTTTACTCAGATAATTACATTACAACCTGTGGATTCGCTATACAAAAGACACAGGATATTTCTCCCCAGTCCCTTCAAAACTGGTTCATGTTCTCTGCCGTCAGATAAGTGCAAACAACACAAGCGCGGCTAGATCAGCTCCTGGTCGTGTCTAATGTAAACTGTCAAGAAACCAAGGGTATGTAAGTCAGGCTGTAGCTCTCAGAGGCTTCACTTTTTTTTGATGACATATATTTAGAAAAGTGATTAAATACCCATTTTGGAGGATCCCAAGTCAACATTAGATCGTGGCAAAACCCCTTTAAAGCTTTAGGAGTGCTGAGGTATTTTTTCCGATTTATCGTATATACGGTTGGTTACCCTATAATAAGCACCCTCAGATATCCTAACACAATTTACTTGATGGTGTGCTGCATCCTTTCTACAACCTCTCCCAGTAAGCGTGTCTTCCCTCACTGAAGACTGGTGACATCATTCTGTGTGAACAGTTGGAGAGAGAGAGGGTGTCAGAGCTCTGCAGACTTCCTGCAGTAGCCAGAACCCAGGCTGCAAAATTAGCTCTAGACACACAGATTAGCTCATAGCTGCTATACTAAATGATTTAGGTAATACAAACCAATTGCAAAAGTTTTTTTTTTTTACTGTCCCCATCATTATAGATATGATATTTGTAGCGAGACAACCCCTTTAAGGGTGCTTTTTTTTTTTTTGGGTGCGATTAGCTTTGATTTGCCAAACCCAAATTCTATTTACCTGAATCCAACTGGGAACCATGAAGGAAAACTTTTGTGGAAAAAGGAGAAAAGAATCATGTACTTTCAGAACAGTGGGCCTACTATTTTAGAAGGGTGGTTTCAAATACATGTTGATCCAGCACAATGGAGAAGTAGAGGTTCTTCTTTTTATAGTTCCTATTTCTTTAACTCTACCCTTGACTTTGGTTCGGTATTTTTTGAAGAAAGCCATGCGTGAAACCATCTGAATGAGAAGCCAGGCTCATGGCGACAGTGGAAATTCCCTGCTTTGACCTTAAATAATTATCTTCTATTTTTCCGTTGACTCAATTTCTAATATTCCCCCGTACTACAGAAGAATACAGAATATCATAGTGAAAAGTAATTCTCTCTCATGAATCCTTATCTTTAAAATATGGAGACGTATTAATATTCATCATTTAATTGTGGTAAAAGGATAAAGGTGATGGCACTCGCCAAAACTCTGAAAAGTTACTTACCTGTAATTTCGAAAAAAAAATTACAGATGTGCAGATCTTTTTCCCTCTGAAGGAAATGTCATCAGTATTTTATTAAATTGCCACCAGGTTCTCTAGAGTATCTAAGAATAATCAGAATGTTCTTGGAGTACCGTTGAAACCAGAAGTTCCCCGTTTTAGGTCTGTTAGGAACCAAAATTATTTCTATTTGCCAAATGCAGAATAATGAGAGAGAGAATTTTTAAGGCATTTTTATTACTTTCTGCAAAGTCAGAAGTTTCCATCCCTTTCATTAATATTTGGTAGCGTTGTCCTTAAACTGTACGACTTGGGTCAAACGTTCTGGATCCTTCCACAAGCTTTTAACAATAGTTGGTAGGAATTTTGGCCTCTTCCTCCTGACAGAACTGGTGTAACGGAGCCATGTTTGGAGGTCACCTTGCTCGCTCCGACCTTTTCAGCTTTGCCCATAAATTTTCAGTAGGATTGAGATCAGGGCTTTGTGATGACCGCTCCAAAACATGGACTTGGTTCTCCTTAAGCCACTTTGTAACCAGTTTGGCAGTAGCTTCAGGTCATTGTCCATTTGGAAAAACCATTTCCGCCCAAGATTTAACTTCCTGGCTGATGTCTTGAGATGTTGCTTCAGTATTGCCACATAATCTTCTTTCCTCTTGATGCCATCTATTTTGTGCTGTGCACCAGTCCCTCCTACAGCGAAACGACCCCAGAACATGATGCTGCCACGACTGTGTTTCATAGTTGGGATGGTGGTGTTCTTAGGCTTCCAAGCTTCTCTCTTATCCCTCCAAACGTAACAATGGTCCATATGGCCAAACAGTTACATTTTAGTTTTGTCAGACCACAGGACATGTCTCCAGAAATGTACCGTATATACTCGAGTATAAGCCGAGTTTTTCGGCACAAAAAATGAGCTGAAAAAGCCGTCCTCGGCTTATACTCGAGTCACTGTCGGCGCTCGGGCGCAGCGATGGCCCGGGCGCTGGCAGGGACACTTCACCTGTATGTGACTCCTCTGGGAGTCACATACAGCTGAAGACCGAGCAAGCCGACAGCGTCCGGGCGCTGTCAGCGATCTCTGCAGCTGTATGCGACTTCTGGGAGCGCATACAGCTTACTCTCCGGTCACCCGTTGGTGTCCGGGCACTGGCGGGGATCGCTTGGGAGCGCATAAAGCCGAAGATTCTATTGCGGAGCAATATAACCTGCCTATAATGCCCTATAACCTGACTATGAGGGGACATATAACTGCCTGTAACCTGCCTATAATACCCTATAACCTACCTATGAGGGGACATATAACTGCCTGTAACCTGCCTATAATACCCTGCAACCTGCATATAAGGGGCATATACCTGCCTATAATAGCCTATACCTAACTATAGGGGATATATAACTGCCTATACCTGCTATGAGGGACATATACCTTCCTATACATGCTATGGGAGACATTAAACTTCCTATACATGCCTATAGCGGACATTAAACTTCTTATACATGCCTACAGCGGACATTAAACTGCCTATACCCGCCTATGGGGACATTAAACTTCCTGTACATACCTATGGGGACATTAAACTGCCTATGGGGACATTAAACTTCCTATACATGCCTATGAGGACATTATACTGCCTATACCTGCCTATGGGGACATTAAACTTCCTATACATACCTATGGGGACATTAAACTGCCTATACCTGCCTATGGGGACATTAAACTGCCTATGGGGACATTAAACTTCCTATACATGCCTATGGGGAACATTAAACTGCCTATGGGGAACATTAAACTGCTTCTACCTGCCTATGGGGACATTTTTATTTTTGCATACTCGACTGGGCTTATACTAGAGTACATTTTTTGTGGCAAAAGTAGGTGCCTCGGCTTATACTCAGGTCGGCTTATATATATGCGAGTATACATGGTAGGCCTTTGTTCTGTGCATTTGCAGACATTTAATCTGGCTTTTTTATGTTTCTTTTGGAGTAATGTCTTCTTCCTGGCAGAGAGGCCTCTCAGCCCATGTTGATACAGTACCAGTTTCACTGGATAGTGACACAATCTTACCAGCTTCTGACAGTATCTTCACAAAGTCTTTTGTTCTTGGGTTGATATGCACATGTTGGACCAAAGCATGTTCATCTCTGAAAACACAGAACCCGTCTCTTCCGAGTGGTAATGATAGCTGGACTTTCCCCAAATCTTGGTTGTATTTTGTGTATAATTGTTTGTACAGATGAATGGGGGCACCTTCAGGTATCTGGAAATTGCTCCCAAAAGGATGAACCAACTTGTGCAAGTCCAGAATTCTCTCCTGATATTTTGGGCTGTTTTCTTTAGACTTTCCCATGATGTTACACACAGAAGCAGTGTATTTCTGGTGTGCATATAAAATACATCAACAGCTCTGTCTCTAATTAACTCAGATGTTGCCAATAAAACAGAAGCTTCCAAAGACCTGACATCATGATATTGGCGGTCCCAAATTGTATAAAGGCAGAGTAATCCCAGTGTATGGAAACTGCTGACTATTGTTAGAAGCTTGTGAAAGGATCCAGAACGTTTGACCCAAGTCGTACAGTTTAAGGTCAAAACTACCAAATACTAATGAAATGGGTGGAAACTTCTGACTTTGGAGAAAGTAATAAAAATGCCTTAAAAATGCTCTCTCATTATTCTGGAATTTGGCAAATAGAAATAATTTTGGTTCCTAATGGACCTAAAACGGGAAAGGTTTATTCTGATTTCATGGAAGAGAGTGAGAAAAAACCTCCCCAAAGATTGGGGCTTTATATAGAGGGAGGGAAAACCTGCAAAATGGGGCCTTAGATAGAGGGAGAAACCTGCAGAGGGGGGCTTATAAAGGAGGGAGGGGGGGAAACCTGCAGATGGGGGGTTTTATATAGAGGGGGATGGAAAATTTTTCTGGTTTCAAATGTACTCCAAGAACATTCTGATTATTTGTACAAATTCTGGAGCCCCTGGTGCTAATACAGAGATTTACAACTGAAAACTGTCCCCGTACATCGGGTAGGGGGTTTGGTTTTTAATTGAAGCACCAATAGGTTCTCTATGAAACAAATCTGTGTGAAGATCTCCTTATCTCCAGCATTTTTCTTTATTTTGAGAAGGGGCTACATTTTTCCCAAATATCTCTTTTAAAGCCGGGAAAAAAATTGCACAGGAAATTGAAATGAAGAAAGGATCGATACTACTTCTTCCTGCAGGAACAACTTTTGCCTTTTTGGGTTTTTTTAAAAAAAACAAATTTAAAAAAAAACCCGCTTAAAATTTGTTTTGCTTTTTACATCGTTCCGGGGAGTTAAAGGGGGTTTTGCCAAAAAGTAAAAATTGATGTCCCGGGGGTTTTTGTAAAATAGATAAGAAACATTTTCACCATTCTCACAAATTACAAATTTTCCTGGACCGTTTTTTTTTTTTTGGGCTGCTCCTTTAGTGACCCATTTTTTTAAAATTTTCGTCTCCAGGGGGGAAACAACCGGGGCTGAGAGCTTCTAAAGCCTGGTCCACATAACAGACATCACCTCCCCCTCTCAGGAGCTACTGAGTTTTAAACCCCCCGGGTTGTTTGTCATTCTCTCCCTTTCCCTGAAACTCCTTAGTAATCACCAACACCCCCTGCTGAGCGGGGTTTCAACCCCCCAGGTGCTGCCACTCTACTTCTTCCCCAACTTTTTAGTAATTAGTCAAAAAAGGGGCAAAAAAAATTTAAAAAAAAAACCCCCTAAAGTGGGGTCTGGGCTTTGGCAAAGAGAAATAAAACCCCACAAAATTTGGTTCTTCCCGGGAAATTTTAACCAAGGACCCTGGGTGCTTGGGGGGAAAAGTTTTTACCTCTGAGCTACAATGTAGCTACTCCAGCTCTTTGGGCATAAAGAACCTTTCTTTGACTACAGAGAAAAAAGGCCGGGTTGATGTCATCCTGCGGGTCAAAAATGATCCCCCCAAAATCCCCAACCCCCCACGCCCCCCTTCTGACCACACGAGCTGAAGGGTGGATGAGGAGGTATAAAATGAGATTGGGGCAAAACCCCCCTTTAAAATTTAAATTATATTATCTTGAAAGGGTTTTCCCTTGTGTAAAAAAGTCCCCAAATTTTTTGGCACAAGCCCCCTTTTATGCAAAAATTTTACACCTCTTTGCGATTTTACCTTGTGTCCGCTTTGTTTTTAAAAGGGAGGAAGGGATTTGGGGGAAACCTCCCACCCCCTAACAATTTTTTTAAAAAGGTAAATAAAAAAAAATCTTTAAAAAGTGTTTTTTCTCAATAAAGTTAACTCAGTCCTTTTTTTTACTTGGTTTTTCAAAAAGCTACTACTGGTCCCGGGTGTACAAAGGTTTCTGCAGACTGAATTTTTACCCCCCATACAGTGACCATATAGTGGTAAAACACCAGTGTAAAACACCCTTCTGAAAGCCCGGTATATTCCCCCCATATAGGGGTAGAAAAACCTTTTTGTCCCAACGGGCCCCGAAGCCTGTATTTTTTCCCCCCAATACAGTGCCCAAAAAAAAAAGTGGTAGACAGCAGTGTACAAAAAGGCCCTCTGCGGGCCCTGTATTTTTACCCCCAAAACAAACCATAAAGGGGTAGCCCACCAGTGTACAAAGGCTCTGCAACGGGTATTTTTACCCCATACAGTGACCATAAGGGGGATAGAAAACCATATTCACAGGCTCTTTTAGACATATAAGTGTTTCAGTGCAGTTACATTTTTACTAAACAGGGCCCTTTTCTCTGATGATCATTGATTTTTCCTTTTTTTTCTGCATTCGTGTCCAGAACCGCCTTGAGGGAAAAACCTCTCCTGACCCCCTTTGCCCCCGGATTTTTAAAGGCCCCAAAAATTTTTAAAAATCCCATTTTTTTCCCAGCCCCTGTCCCCTGGCTATAAGGGGTCCATTTTCCCCGGCAAATTTTTGGGTAGCTATAGGTTCCCAAATTTTAAGGCAGCCCAAAGCGGGGTTTTTAGGTAGAGTTTTGGGGCCCCCATATAGACGGGCCCAAATTTTAAAAGGGTAGCTTTAGGCCCCCTTTATAGAAAATTTTTGGGTACAAGGGCCCCAAAATAGATGGGCAGGCAGGGTATAGGGGGCCCAAAAAGAAGGAAGGCAGATTTTAGGGTTAGCATGGGGGCCCAAAATATGTAGGCAGGAAAGGGGTTTTAGAGTATGCAATCCCCGGGGCCCCAAAACAGGGCAACGGGCATGGGTATAGGCAAATTGGGGTTGCCAAATAAAGCGGGCCGGCCGGGCATAGGGTAGGCAAAATTTTGGGCCAAAATTTTAGGCAGGAGGGGCTTAGGAAGGCCCTTAAAAGGGGCCATATATATGGGCCCGGAAAGGACATAGGGAAAGGCTAAAAAGGGCCATATATAAAAGGGAACAATAGGGTCAAAAATTTTAGGAAAGGCCAAGGGCTTGGGGGCATATATAAGTAGGAAAGGGTTTTGGGGGGGCTAAAGGGGGCTAAATATGGGCAGGAAAGGGCAAATGGGGGCCCCCCAAAATATGGGCAGGCGGGCAATACGGGCCTAGATAAAAGGCAGGCACAGCTAAAAGGGGCAAAGGATAAAAGGCGGGCCCAACCTAAAAGGGCCTAAATATAAGGCCCGGGCGGGGGTTTTATAGGGCCAATTTTCAAGAAAAACGGGCGGCTATAGGGGGCTAGAAAAATAGGTGGGGCCCAGGGCTATGGGGCCAAAAAAATATCAGAGGGGGGAAAAAGGGGGGCAAAAATATAGGCAGGCAGGGGGCTTCATTAATATTAAAAAATAAGAAATCACTCCCCTTTTGCCCTCTCACCCCCCCCCCCCACCCTTTGCTCCTGGGCAGTCTGTCCGGTGCGGGGGCCCGGCGCGTGATGTAACTTCTTTTGCGCAGCCCCATGTCAGCACTGTGGGGCCGGCCCCCTTCCCAAGGTTTAAAGGCCCAAAGCAGGCAAAAAAACCAGAGCGGAGACGCCCCCCTTGCCCTACAAAATACCAGCAAGTCCTCCCCCTTGGGAAAGCCCCAACCCCTTTCCCCCCCCCCAATTTGCCCCCGGCCGCGCCCGGCAAAAAACCAGTATGTTCACTGCCTGGGGCCAGGAACCCAACACACGGGGGAAACCCAGATGGTTTGGGCTGCTATGGGGGGCCCCCGGGGGCCCCTGGGGCAGCTGCTTTTGCTCTCCCCCCCTTTTATTTTTCCGCCCCGGTTTTCGGGTCTCCCCGATAGCTTAAATACAGGGCCCCCCCCCCGCCTATAAGAAACAGACCTTTTCTGTCCTCCCTGATGGGGGCCCTCAAAATATTTCACGGGTCCATAGCTCCCGGGCCCTTTCTTCCTGATCGAACTCCGGCAACCGCGGGCCCCCCTAAAAGCTAAAAGACTTTTCCCGCTCTCCCCCTGATACCTCCCCGCTGGGTTTTTCTATAGCTACAGCCCTGGGGCCCCACACCCAGCTCCTCCCTTTGAAAGACCGAAAAACCCCCAAATTTTAAAAGTAAAACTGGGGAAACCCGGACTGGGGGCAAGGAAAAATCGATCAACAAGACAACCCTTTTAAGGGTTTGTGTCCCAGAAGGGTTTTAATGTGAGTTGGGAAGGAGGGGAATTCCCTTGAAAAAGGGAACCCAAAGATTTGAGGGTACAAGGGGAAGGGGTACCCTGCCCCCCTGGGAGGAAGGTCAAAGAACCCAGCAGTGAATAACCCTGAGATAAGGACTGCAAAAATTTTTAAAATAAATCACTGCTTCTCACATTTTTTACACGCCTTCATTTGGGTTCCCCCGGGGGAAAGGGGTTTCCCCCCCCCCCAAAGAAGGGCTTTACCCTTTAGGGGTGCCGGGGGGTTGGGGGGGGGCCGTGAGAAATCCTTAGGGGCCCGGGGGGTAAGAAAAGAAAAAACCGCCAAACTTTGTATTACAAATGCATTCGGCTGTTAAACAATTCGCCCCCCTTGTAAATGAAGCCCCTTTGGGGGCGACCAAAGTTACGGGGAAAAAAAAAAATAAAAAATTTTTGGGTGTAAAAAAAAAAATTTAGAAATTTCGAACCCCCCCCTTTTTGCCATTTTAAAAATTAAAAAATTTTAATGAAAATAAAAAATAAAAGAAATTCCGCTGCCAAAAAAGTCTATTCCCCCCCCTTCCCCCAAACCTTTGACGTATGAGTACGCATAGTTTCCGGGTTAACCCTTTTTTTGAAAGGGGAAAATCGGGGGCGCGGCTAATTCAGCAAACCCACCGGGCGGTTTAAAGCGCAGGGGGGGCGGCGCCGCCCGCCCTGGCTTTTTTAAACCCATCGGGCGCCGCGGCAAAGAGGGCCCCGGGGGCCGTCTGAATGACTGAAAAGCGGCGCCCCCGCCCCCTTTCTTTAAAGCCCCATCAGGAAAACCCAGCAGGGGAGTTTCCGCCGTTCCCGAGGGCTAAATGGCAGCGGGGAAACCTTTTTGAAGGCTCGATCGCGCCATTTTTCCTTTTTTGGGGCCCCACTTTCCATTCCCCCCAGACGGGAAATTTTGGGGAAACCGCCATCTTTTTTAACCACCCTAATTGCATTGCCTAGGGAAATTTGGATTTGGCCTGTTTAAAAACGATCCCCCGCCCCCTATTTTGTCAAGCATAAAAGGGGGGGACAAAAATTTTTAAAAGAAAAAAAAAAATTAAATAAAAAAAGTTTTTAAAAGTACAAAAAAAAAGTTTTTAAAAGTTAAAATAAACCCCCCTCTTTCCCCTTTTATAAAATAAAAACAATAAAAAAAATAAAAAGTTACACATTTTTGGGTACCCCGCCGAGTCCGAAAAAGTCCGATTTTATAAAAATATCATATAATTTACCCCGGGTTCGCTGAACCCGTGGGAAAAAAAAAAATTCCAAACGCCAAAATTGCGGTTTTTTTGGTCATTTTCCCCGTTTACATAAAAAATTTTGGAAAAAAAAGTAATCAAAAAAGTCAAAATCCTTTTTTAAAAAATGCTAGCACAAAAAAGTAAAACCTCGGGCCCCAAAAAAGCCCCTCACTACCGCCGTAGGTGGTAGTACAAAAAATTATTTTTTTTCCCCAAAAAGGCCCCCCGCGGCAACCCCCAAATTTTCAAGAAAAAAATTTTTTGGAAATTTTTTTTTTTGGTACCAAACCTTTCGAAACCCCCCCATGGTTTTTTTTAATTTGGCCCGGGTGGGAGATCAACCCCGTAAAATACAGAGAACACATCGTTTTTTTAAAACCCAAGAAAAACTCCGTAAAAACAAAACCCTCCCCAAACATGGGGGCCCAAATACTTTTTTTTTTCAATTTTGCCCCCCTTAAATTTTTTTTTTTCCCTTCCCCAGTATATTCCCATAGGGAATGAATAAAACCCCTAAAAGTACGATTTGTCCGCAAAAATAAAAGCCCTCAAAACTATGTAAGGTGGAAAAGTAAAAAAAATTTTTCGGCTTTTTAGAAGGCAAAGAGCAAAAAAAAATTTTGAGCCCAAAAAAATTTTTTTTTGGGCCGTCCGTCTTTGGGAAAGGGGTTTTTAAAAAATAACCTCATTTTCCCCGACACTAAAAGCTGTAAAGAAAAAAAAACCAAAATGGGCCCAAATTTTTGGTTTTTGGGCCTTTTCCCTGTCCCCTTAAAAATTTTGGGAATAAATTTTTAAAAGAAAAAAAAACCCCTGTTTTCCCCGGTATCAATAAAAAAATGCACTATCAGCCCCCGCAAAAAAAAGGCTCGAATCGAGTTGTAAATACCCAAAAAAGGGGTTTTTGTCCCCCAGAAAAAGGGCCCCCCGCCCAAAAAACAAAAAAATAGAAAATTTTTTGGGAAATTTTTTTTTACGGGGGACCAAAAACCCTAACAAACCCTTTCCCGTTTTGGAAATTGGCGGATGCGGATACATTTTTGCAATTTTTTTTTCTGTTTCCCCCCGTATATTCTATGGTAATAAAGAATAACATCATTTGAAAAATACTCTTTTCCCACAAAATAAAAGCCCCCATATGGGCTGTGTAAAGGGGGGAAAAATTAAAAAAAGTTTTTGGCATTTGGGGGCCGGGGGGGGAAAAATTGGGAAATTTAATTTTTTTTTCTTTGAGGGGGTTTTAAAGGGGGTGTTTTCGCCCTTTCCCTTTCTTCGGCTCAAATTTACACTTCTCTTAGGGTTCCCCCTGCTCTGTGAAATTTTTTCATTGGGCCCCCTTTCTTCCCCCTTTCCCAAACTGGATGACATCATCCCCCCCCTTTTACTGCTGGGCCCTTAAAAAATCCCCCCCCCCCCCTCCCCTCTGAGTCCACATACACTGTGTCCTTTTCCCCCCTCAAGTCCCTTTTTTTATAAGAGCTGTTTTACCCTAACCCCAGGCGGGGATTCAATCTAATCTGAAGGGAAATGATCTCTCACAGCGGGGATGTAAAACAGGCTTTTCTAAGAAAAGGCACAGATCGCGTGAAAGGCAGGAAAAAGTTTAGGGGCCCGGGGCAAAACTGTCCCTGTTTTCTCATTGTTAAAAATCCCCCGCCCGCAGTTCCGTTTCTGCTAGGGGTGGAGACCCGAAAAACTACGGCCCCTAACTCTGGGGTCAGAGACACAGTCCTGAAAAACGACCCAGGGGCTGTACATTTAATGTAAATTTAGCTTCTCAGCTTTGTGAAATGCAAGGAGGAAAGGGGTTTAGACCCCCACTGGTATCATTGGGAAATAAAAACACAAGAATTTAAGGGGCACTATTAGAAAAAGGCAAGCTTTTCTAATTTACTTTCCAAAATTTCAAAAATTTTTCTTGTTTTTACTGTCCCCCCTTTTTCCCGAAGACCATTTAATGGGAAAAGTTAAAACCCCTTTAAACAAAATTTGAAAATTTTGCCACTTTAAGGGAAAACCCGAGTTGGGGGATTTAAACCCGTCCCCAAGTGGAAGAGAGGGTAAGGAAGGACAGTGCGAAAATATCAGAATGACAGTGAAAGGGGAAGTGCAGAGAAGCCCAATTCCATATATGACCTGGGTGTTTGAAATTCCAGGAGGAGGAGGTTCTTTGTGAAGGCAAAAGAAAGTCGATCCGTGGGTTAAAGCGCTTGAAAAGAAGTTATGGGGGGATAATTTTGGGGAATAAAAAAAGGGGTTGTAACCTGGAGAAAAAGGAAGGAAATGCCCATCAACCCCAATTTTCCCCTTGAAAGCAACTAATGCTATGAGCACCATCCTGGGGAAACGTGGTTTCCCAAGGGGCATGTCCCCAAATGCACGGATTTTCGGACGGCTTTTTGCCTTTGCGGGTTTTTTTGACCGCCTGAAAAAACCCGGCCCCTAATTAGGGACAATGGTGCCTAGGGAAAAAACCCCTGCAGCAGGGCCCCAAATGCTTTTCCCCCTCGAAAGGGTTTTTCCGCCCGCCGGGGTTTTGCCGGGAAAAACTTTACTTTTACCAAAGGGACAATCTTCCGGGCCCGGGTTTTTGGGTGGAATCTGGGCTTTTTGAATGGAAAGTGAGGGCTGGTTTTTCCACTTTTCGGGGGAGAAAAGGGCCCACCCCCCCCCCCCCCCCCCCCCGTGGGCCGTGGGTTTTGGGGTGCAAAACAGGACAAATAAACCGGCCGGCAAAACCCGCCGGGTTAAATTTTTTCCCCGTGCCGTGGGAACGCGCCCCATGAGGGGCTTAAAAAGCTTTTAAAGGGGGTTTTCCCCCACTACAAAAAAAAGGGTTTTTAAAGTTTAAAAATCTTGGGAAAAAAAAAAGTCATTTTTTAATATATTTTCATTAACAGCGCCTCCTTTCCCTTATTCCTAGATATCCCCTCTTGTATGGGCTTGGGATCAGCTCCTAGTTCCCCTTTTAAGGGTACAGGGCCTGTTTTATTTTCTTTCCCGATAGGCGCAGCAATTTGGTTCTATAATTTTCAGGGCCTGGCCCTTTTAAATGCAGCCCAGGGAAGCCAGTAAACCCGCCCCTGAAATCAAATTTAAAGCAAGAAAACAGGACGATGTGAAATAATCAATGTAGTAGACAACCCCTTTAAAACCATTTGAAGTTGGATTTTTTAGGGATAAGCAAATCGTGTCAAACCTTTTCCCCCCCTGTAATTTTTGGTAATTTTTCTTCTGATTTTGGTCTTGTGTCAAACCTTTCCACAGCTGGGGACGTCTTTTTTGACCCGCAGCCCGGGTTTCCCCTTATGAGCCTTTTAAAACCCCTATCCCCCCTTGATTTAAAAATTTAAAAAGGGGAATAGGGCCCTCAAAAAATCAAATCATTGTTTTTAAATCACTTTTTATGTTTTAAAAACATTTTTTTTTGGAAACTTTTTTTTTTTTTTTTTTAATTTTTATAAACATTTTCCCTTTTTTTTTTTTATAAAAAATTTTTAATTTCCTTGCAGTTTTCACTTTTCCCCCCCTTAAAGGGCCAAGAATATCGGCACTTCCTGTTCGTAAGGGGAGTTTTCAGAATTTTCTCATAACACAGAGGCCGGATTAAAACTGAAAAAATGACACCCAATGTTTAAAAACAAGATAAACCTATGAAATAATCAACACCAGGTTTAAATACATGTGTTTGGGGTTGGAAACTGGCAAAATTTAACAACTACAAATTCCAGCACCACACATGGGGGGGGAAATTTGTGCAGGGTTTTTCCCAAAAAAGAAGTGGGGGGGGGGCGAAAACCTGAAACTAGGGGAATTTTTAGGGGAGAGTTGGGGCTTTTGGGGTTTTAAAATGGGAAACCCCAAAAAGGGGACACTTTCCCGCGGGGGGATCAAATCAGTAAAATTGGGTTTTCACGTGCCCAAAATAGAGAAAACCCACAGCCTGACACTTTTTTCCAAAAAAAAAAGAGTTCTTTCCAAAAATTTATTGCACAAAATCAAGTTTTTAAACAGGTTGGGGGTGTCACATTCCCAAAACAACATGTGACATTACAACCACCCTCTTAAATTGGGTGCTCTTACTACATGGTTTTAAAAGGGCCCCCCCTCTCTTTGTTAGAGAGAAAAAAAAATAAATAAGGCCAGTGGGCCCTTTTTTGGGTTATCAGAGTGTTTTGAAAAACAGACCCCCATCTTGTGGGTAAATAGACATTAAAACATAATACATTTTTATAACCCGTTATCCTTTTTTCAAAAAGATTACCCCATTCGGCCATTTGTAACACATTAAAAAGTGGGAAAGGTTTATACCGGCAAACTTTTTTCTGCAATAAAATATATATATATTATATATATATATATATATATAAAAAAACATTTGAGGTAATTTTACGATTAATAAAAATTAAAATAGAAAACACAAAGGATCCCCCCACATAATAACCTTTGTTTCCCATCCACAAAAACTTTGGGGGTTTTTTAAAACCAACCCCAACACATCTTTCTAAATAAAACTCCCCCGGGGACAATTTAAAAAAAACAGGGCCTTTTCTGCTATACTTTGGGGAAAAAGTGATGTCCTCCAGGAAACACTTTCAAAGGGCATGATGGACCCTAAAGTTTTTTTTTTTCTGCCCAAAAGACTAAGTATTTCACATCAAGGGAAGTCCCCTGAGCCCTAACTAGAAACCTCCCCCCCACTTCCCCCCCCTACCCTTTTACCGCTGGGCCCAGATGGGCCGACACCCACTTGGGGGAAAAGACCGACTCCCCCCAAAAAAAAAAATAAAAAAAAAGGGGCTGGGCCCCCTAGGACAAGAAATGTCAGAAAAGTCGGGGCCAGCAATGGGTTCCCGGTAATTTCAGGCCACAAATCAGGACCAAAAGAGGTCCTAAACAAATCCAAAGGGGGTTTAAAAAACCCCTATCCCCGGGCGAGGGACAAAAATTTGGCGAGGGCAGGAAAAAAAGCAGAGTTTCCGGAAAAAAAACCGAAGAAGCAAGGTAACAAAAAAAAAGGCACCCCCCAAAACGGGGGCAAAACCCCCAGTAAAAAAGAGGTTTTAAAAAAGGAGTGGGCCCCGGACAACCCCGGCCCCAGCCGATTTAGTGTGGTCTCCTGGCCCCCCCCTCAGGGTAAATTTTTTTAAAACCCGAAGAATCCTTTTGGCTGCCCGGGGGTTGCTTTCCCGGAAAAACCCGACCAGGGGAAATTTAGCCTGAAAACGTAAAGTATGCCCCTTTCCCCAAAGGGGAAGAAAAAATCCATGAAGCCAGCATAAAGCCCGGCATGGGTGTTGCTGGGAGGAAAGAGTCAGTGTGTTATTTAAACTTTTTGGTTGGAAAAAAGTGGAAGGGGCCTACTCCCTCAAAAAGCACCCACCAAAAACCCATGATTCCTTTTGGGTACATTAATGCAAAACAAAATGGGGTTTCTTTCCCCATAATGCCCCTTTTGATACAGACGCCCATTTTAAGGGGAAAAAAGGGTATTTTTAAAACTCACACACCATTTGTGCTCTCCTCCAAAGGGGAAAATTTTTCCTCCTATCTAGCCCACTCATTGCCTCCCCCCCCAACCAGTATCGCCCCGCCTGCCCTGGGTATGGGAAAAACCCTGAAACCCGCGCGTATTCCCGATGAGGGGATACTTTGGGTTAAACTTAAAATCCCCCTTTTGCTTTCCCTCAAAACTCAGTGGGTCAAAAGTAAAAATTTAAGGGATTTTTTACAAACCCAAAAAGAGGGGCTTGAAAATTCTCAGGGGTCCTTTCCCATGGGGTGCCTTTTTGATATGCAAAACCAGTAGAGGGGAAAAAAGGGTATTCCCAAAAATCTACACACCTATGGTCCCCTCCCCCAAGGAGAATGTTCCCCTATCAAAACCACCCATTGCCCCCCCACCCGCCAGTATCGCATGCCTGGGACTGATGGGGGGGGCAAAAACCCCGAAACAGCGCTTTTATGCAGATGAGTGGGTACTGGGCTTAGCTAATATTTCCCTTTTTGCTTCCCCCAAGAACCCGTGGGAAAAAATAAATTAAGGAATTTTTTTCTTTCCCAAAAACCCGCGCTTAACTTTTCAGCCCTTTCCCTTTTATGCTTTTTGGGTTAAAGCAGATGCTTAGTTAAAAGGGGAAAAAGGCTATTTCAAAACTCTACACACCTATGGTGGGCCTTCCCCCAAGAGAAATGTTCCCCCTACTGAGGGCCCCTCATTGCCTCCCACCCAGCCATTTCCCCTCTGCCTAGCACTTGGAGAGGGGCAAAAAACCCCGAAAAAAGCGGGTGTTTTGCGATAGTTAACTGGCTTAAACTAAAACCCTTTGCTTTCCCCAAAAATCAGTGGGTCAAAGTAAAAATTTAAAGGGTTTGTTTTAAAACCCAATAAAGGGGGCCCTTTAACTTCCCCAGCTCCTTTCCCTTGAAGCATTGTGATATGCAGATTCCCTTTTTAGAGGGGCAAAAAGGGGAAATTCAAAACCCTACAAAACCATAAAGGTGCTACTCCCCCCCCTTTCCCCCGGGCCCTTTTCTTAAAAAACATTTATAATCTTGGTTTAAACTAGACGGCCCGGGGAGAAAGGGCCCCAAATTTCGTTCTATGGTGGGTAACTTTTTCCCCATTTATCCAAACCCGAGACAAAAAGGCTTAACCTGGGTGAAAGGCTTCCATACCAAAAAACACAAAAAAATCCATTGTATACAAGAAGGCTATGTAGAGACAAAACAGTGCTAGAATAGCGCACAAAATAAAGGCATAAAGTGGCGCTAAGACTAGAGAGGGACTAGAGATTTATTACATATAACTGGACAACGCGTTTCTCGCTCTATGGCGCTTCCTCAGGAAGCACCATACTGGCGTTGTCCAGTTATATGCATTTTATATGTAATAAATCTCTAGTCCTGGCGACACTTTATCCCTTTTTTTGTGTGCTATCCCAGCACTACTTTGTCTCTATATATGATTACTCACCACTCAGTTTGCACTGGAGCAGAGAAGAAAAGGTGTCAGTTTTGACTACACTACAGACTCTGGGAGAGTTGTGCCCCCAATATTACACAACATTCACAGGTTAGTGTATTTCTAACCACAACTTAATTAGTTGCCTAAATACTGTGCACTAGGAGCGCCTTCTCTCTTTATCTTTGCTATACAGCCAGGCTATAGGATATACACTCACCGGCCACTTTATTAGGTACACCATGCTAGTAACGGGTTGGACCCCCTTTTGCCTTCAGAACTGCCTCAATTCTTCGTGGCATAGATTCCACAAGGTGTTGCAACGATGCTCAATTGGTACCAAGGGGCCCAAAGAGAGCCAAGAAAATATTCCCCACACCATGACACCACCACCACCAGCCTGAACCGTTGATACAAGGCAGGATGGATCCATGCTTTCATGTTGTTGACGCCAAATTCTGACCCTACCATCCGAATGTCGCAGCAGAAATCGAGACTCATCAGACCAGGCAACATTTTTCCAATCTTCTACTGTCTAATTTCGATGAGCTTGGGCAAATTGGAGCCTCAGTTTCCTGTTCTTAGCTGAAAGGAGTGGCACCCGGTGTGGTCTTCTGCTGCTGTAGCTCATCTGCCTCAAAGTTCGCCGTACTGTGCGTTCAGAGATGCTCTTCTGCCTACCTTGGTTGTAACAGTGGCTATTTGAGTCACTGTTGCCTTTCTATCAGCTCGAACCAGTCTGCCCATTCCCTTTGACCTCTGGCATCAACAAGGCATTTCCGCCCACAGGACTGCCGCTCACTGGATGTTTTTTCTTTTTTTGGACCATTCTCTGTAAACCCTAGAGATGGTTGTGCGTGAAAATCCAGGAGATCAGCAGTTTCTGAAAAACTCAGACCAGCCCTTCTGGCACCAACAACCATGCCACGTTCAAAGGCACTCAAATCACCTTTCTTCCCCATACTGATGCTCGGTTTGAACTGCAGGAGATTGTCTTGACCATGTCTACATGCCAAATGCACTGAGTTGCCGCCATGTGATTGGCTGATTAGAAATTAAGTGTTAACGAGCAGTTGGACAGGTGTACCTAATAAAGTGGCCGGTGAGTGTAATCATATGTGCTCAGACAAAGCAGACATAGACAAGCACATCCTGGATTTTTCGACTCCGTTTCTCCAACTGGGCTACCAACCAAAAGTGTCAGACAACCAAATAAGCAAAGCAGCAGACAGCAACAGGGAAAGTTTATTTACATAGAGACTCAAGAGGAACCCCAAGTGCATCTAGTTACATTGTAAGTCTGAGAAAAGACAGACGTCCATCCAGTTCAGCCTATTGTGCTATAGTGTTGATCCACAGGAAGGTAAAAAAAAACCATGAGGTAGAAAACAATTGTCCTCATTTTAGGGAAAAAAAAATCCTTCCCGACTCCAATCTGGCAATCGGAAAAATCCCTGGATCAACGACCCCTCTCCAGAATCCTGGTCACTAGAACTTGTTCTATTATTACATCTAGAAATTTCTCCAGACCCTTCTCCAGAATCCTGGTCACTATAACTTGTTATATTATTACATCTAGAAATGTATCCAGACCCTTCTCCAGAATCCCGGTCACTATAACTTGTTATATTATTACATCTAGAAATGTATCCAGACCCTTCTCCAGAATCCCGGTCACTATAACTTGTTCTATTATTACATCTAGAAATGTCTCCAGACCCTTCTCCAGAATCCTGGTCACTATAACTTGTTATATTATTACATCTAGAAATGTATCCAGACCCTTCTCCAGAATCCCGGTCACTAGAACTTGTTATATTATTACATCTAGAAATGTCTCCAGACCCTTCTCCAGAATCCTGGTCACTATAAATTGTTCTATTATTACATCTAGAAATGTATCCAGACCCTTCCCCAGAATCCTAGAAACTATAACTTGTTATATTATTACTTCTAGAAGTGTATCCTTTCCCTTCTCCAGAATCCCGGTCACTATTACTTGTTCTATTATTACATCTAGAAATGTATCCTTTCCAGGGGCGTTGCTAGGGTCCTAAAACATCCGGGGCTCGGATGTGTTTTTCCCGCCTCATTGTGAACTGCGGATGTTTTTTTACAGAGAAAAACCTTGTGTTCCTGTCACTAATTTTCTGCACATCCCACACAGATCCCGTCCATCTCCTCAGCAGTCACTGTACAGTAAAAATCACCAATGACAAATTCACTTTTTCAGAACTTCTCACCTTCATATGACAATACCCCTAAACAGTCACCAAATAATCCACCGATACATGGAGCAAATCTACCAGACAAGTGATTGTTACTAAAACCCTCCTACAAAACCAAGACCCAAAACTATTACTACTTAAGGCTCAAATAATCCTGCCAGACCCTGACCGAACGCGACCCCCACACGTGACTATCAACTGTACACAGGCTCTGAAGACATATACCACTGCCATATAGTGACCATATAGTGGTAGATACTAGCTGTATGTAGGCGCTCTGCAGACATATAAGTGATTACACTGCTGTTACATTTAGTAACTCACCGGAGACGTCTTTTCTGATCAGCGTCGTTCACTTTCCCTTTTCTTCTCCATCCGGTTCACACCTTCATGCTGATTGCTCCCGGCCAATACTCGTCCCTGAGGATTTGGACACAAATATCTTAGAATCCTCACATTTCCAGCAACTCCTTAATTTTTAGGTATAGCAGTCCCCTCAGTTAGGTATATAGGGGCACTGAAGCAGTATATGGGGCCACAGGCAGGTATATGGGGCCACAGGCAGGTATATGGGGGCCACAGGCAGGTATATGGGGGCCACAGGCAGTATATGTGGGCACTGAGGCAGAATATAGGGGCACAGGCATCATATGGGGGCCACAGGCAGGGATATGGGGGCCACAGGCAGGTATATGGGGGCCACAGGCAGGGATATGGGGGCCACAGGCAGGTATAAAAGGGCACAGGCAGCATATGGGGGCCACAGGCAGGCATTATAGGGGCACAGGCAGTATATGGGGGCCACAGGCAGGGATATGGGGGCACAGGCAGTAAATGGGGGCACAGGCAGTATATGGGGGTCACAGGCAGTATATGGGGGCCACAGGCAGGTATAAAAGGGCACAGGCAGCATATGGGGGCCACAGGCAGGCATTATAGGGGCACAGGCAGTATATAGGGGGCCACAGACAGGGATATGGGGGCCACAGGCAGGGATATGGGGGCCACAGGCAGGCATTATAGGGGCACAGGCAGTATATGGGGGCCACAGGCAGGCATTATAGGGGCACAGGCAGGGATATGGGGGCCACAGGCAGGCATTATAGGGGCACAGGCAGGGATATGGGGGCCACAGGCAGGGATATGGGGGCCACAGGCAGGCATTATAGGGGCACAGGCAGTATATAGGGGCACTGAGGCAGGTAAACGCTATAAAAATAACAACATTAATACTCACCTTAACTCCCCCGGCGAGCGCGCTCTGTCCTCTTCAGCCCGCGCTCCTCCGGCAGCTCCTCGGGCGCACGGCCTATGACGCGCTGTGCGCCCGAGGACAGGCAGCGTCGCGATGACGTGATGTCATCGCGACGCTGCCGGCTGAGGCGCACGGGGCCGCGGCGGGTCCTCAGCGCTGTGAGGACCCGGCAGCCTCGCGGTGTAGGACCTGCGGGTCCGACACTGTCTGCGGGGCAGGGAGCGCTCGCTCTCTGCCCCGCAGAAGCCCTCAGCTGTGTGTGCGTCCAGCGGACGCACATGCAGCTGAAGAGCCAGTCGGTGCTCCGGCCCAGCACAGAGGCCTGGAGCCCGGGAGACTCGGGGCACAGGGGGTTTATTCGGGGCCCGAGCCCCGAATAAAACAGCCTAGCAACGCCCCTGATCCTTTCCCTTCTCCAGAATCCCGGTCACTATAACTTGTTCTATTATTACATCTAGAAATGTCTCCAGACCCTTCTCCAGAATCCCGGTCACTATAACTTGTTATATTATTACATCTAGAAATGTCTCCAGACCCTTCTCCAGAATCTCTGTCACTATAACTTGTTCTATTATTACATCCAGAAATGTCTCCAGACCCTTCTCCAGAATCCCGGTCACTATAACCTGTTCTATTATTACATCTAGAAATGTATCCAGACCCTTCTCCAGAATCCTGGTCACTATAAATTGTTATCTTATTACATCTAGAAATGTATCCAGACCCTTCTCCAGAATCCCGAAGACTATAACTTCTTATATTATTACATCTAGAAATGTCTCCAGACCCTTCTCCAGAATCACTGTCACTGTAACGTGTGTCACTATACTATGCCTTTATATATAGTATATCAGTTTGCATGATGGGAGTTGTAGTTTCCCAACAGCTGGAGAGCCGCACTTTGCAGATGACTGCCCTAGGGGAAGGTTATTTCGGGCTCAGTTTTCTATCATTGGTGACGTCTCTGTCTCCAGCTTTCTCTAGTTTCCCTCCGTTCTTCTTCCTCTTCTTTGCCTCCGTCTTGTTATCTGTCGCCTCCTTTGTGTTTCTCCTGTTTCTGACGCTTTTACCTCATCCACCATCTTCTTCTCCTCTGACCCCGCCCCTGACTGGTCACATGGTGGTGACATCATCGCAGGTCCTGCACCTCTCACCGTGTAGTACACACAGGTCCCGGCAGTCTCTCTGGTGCTCGCTGTGGTCAGATTTCCCAGGATTCCCGGGGGCAGGTGAGGTTACATGGGAGGTCTCAGGTAGAATCCTGAGAGTCTCCGGAACCTTCTCCCGCATTCCGCTCCTCTATAACCTGCTGCTGACAATAGACTGTGACCCGCAGCTGCTGCAGAACCTCTTGTGATGGGCGGCCATGTCTCTTCTGCCGGAGGTGCCCCCGCGGTAGTCGGACGAGACGCCCCGAAGACGGAGCCTCGTTTAGGTTTATCTAGTGTTGCTGGGATAGATGGCTGCTCGGTAAGGGTGTGTTCACACAGCGTGTTGGATCCGGTTTTCATTACATGAAAAACGCACTGAAAACTGCATCCAAAAAACGTATCCAAAAACACATCTGCAAATGTCCGTTTTTCAATGCGTTTTCTTTCAAACCGTTGCGTTTTTTTTGGATCAGTTTTTCAGGCTCCAAAAACGCCCTCCATTGTTTCCTATGGGGATTTCACTTGGGTAAAACGCAAGTAGAATTGTGGAATATATCAAAATCAAGATTCCCCCGGTGCTCGTTCAAAATATACCTCTCGTGAGGCAGAAGTGGGGGGGGGGGGGGTTTAAAAACAAGGAGCGACATGTCCCAAAAGTGGCATCCGTACGGCAGTTTGAATGCGGCATAAAGTATCGTACACTCGAAGTGTATTTCCTAATTTGTTCTGCGCTTGTTTTGTAGAGTGGTTGTATTCGCGTCTGTCGGAATGTTTTAGGCGTTGCGCCTTTTTTGGCGCGTGAGTTGCTTGGGGTGCCTGTTTGGGCGTTCCGGCTTGTGTACTTCAAAATTCTGCGCATTCGTTAGTTCTACGCATTTGTTAACGGCGCGTAGGTGTAACGGCTGGGTAGTGAATCCTCTGGACCACCGCAAGCGATGATAGCTAAGCCACGCCAGGGAACGGAGTCTAAGTAGCCCCCGGTTTTCACCAGAGCCCGCCGCAAAGCAGGATGGACTTGCTGCGGCTTGAGGCTACCAGGTCGCTACCCCTGACGTGACTTGCTTGCGATGGCAGCCGAGGTGCAGCGTGGTACAGAATCGTAGTCCAGGAATCGTAGTCGTGGGCAGGCAGGAAGGTCAGGGCAGGCGGCAATGGTTCGTGGTCGTAGACAGGCAGGAAGGTCAGGGCAGGCGGCAGAGGTTCGAAGTCGAGAAACGTAGCAGGAGGTCTGGTACACGGCAAGGCGAGAATACACTTGCGGAACGCTTTCACTAAGGCTCGAGGCAACATAGATCCAGCAAGGAAGTCCCGCTGACGTCACCAATAAATAGGGGCAGCACCTGGCAAGCAGCCAATTATCAGCATGCTGGCCCTTTAAATTCACAAGGACGGGCACGTGCGCCTCGGCCAGCAGAGGGCGCGGACAGAACAGGAACGAGGTCAGGTGAGTGACCGGAGCGAGCGTGCCCGCGGCCCGTCCCGCAGCCAGCAGCGCCACCCGTCCCGGGCAGGGACCCCGGAGAGAGGGCACGGGTGCACCTGCGGCGCCGCCCGCTACAGTAGGTTTGTTTTGGAGCGCATGTTGTCTTTGCGCCGCATGCATGGATTGAGGCGCATGCTTGTGCGCCCTTTCTGGCTCCCTCTGAATTTTTGTCGTATTTGGGGCGCATGTATGGAATGTTTGTCATAAATGCTTTTGGGGCGCATTCGTAAATTAGGCGCATTTGGCATTTGAACAGAGTTGGGAGCAACATTCAACATCAGAGCGCACACGCTAGGCGCACGATCTACAACATCAACCAGCAGCCAGAAATAAGTACAGGACGACGTTCTGCAATGAACCCCGGAGCAATAAATAAAAAGGGCCCGCAGCACCAGGTTATGTGCTCACATTTCCGCACACATTAATGCGCTGAACTTTTGTCGTCCACGAATGACGAAAGTTCGGACAATGCAAATGTGACGCCACCAGCCGGCAAAAAAGGCGAACACTCACGCACGACAAAATGCCACGATGTGCCTAAAATCACACGTAGAAAACAGCCGGCAGTGTAAGCCCCATACAAATGTGGCGCACACGTACGGCTAAAAAAGGCGCATACAGCCACACAAAAGATGGCGTACAATGCGCCGAAAACCACCGTACACTTGGAGTACACTACAAAATCGGGAGACGTATACGCCAAATAACCAATGATGGCGTGTTGCGACGTCGGCCGAGGTTTTTATGCCATAAAAAATATTTAATTAAAAGGCTATAAAACCTTACCGAACATGTTACCGCCAGTAGCGCCAGTTTCGGCGAGAAACGCATCAAGGCGTTATTGTTCTTATTGCGGTGTTAAGGTTTTACAGCCTTTTAATGAAATATTTTTTATAGAATAAAAACCTTGTTTTTAAAAACCCCAATTCTGCCTCACGAGAGGTATATTTTGAACGAGCGCCGGGGAATCTTGTTTTTGATATACTCCACGACTCGCGCCCGCTGCCGATATCGCGTCTCTGGAGAGGGCACCCGTGGCTGCCGTTCCCAGGCTCGGATTGTGAGCCAAACAAGCGTTTGAGAGATGTGCCTATATAATACTAGCACAACTTAATTAGGTGAGCGAGCCAGTTCACTTGTATAATATATACTTTTACCACTGCAACTAGCGCACTTTCACCATAGAGCGCCCCCTCTTTTTTTTTTTTCTTTTCCTCTACTTACACAAGTAGAATTAACATGAGAATGATGGATCGGAAAAAACGCATCGTAAACCTGCATCGGCGGTCACTGGTCTGAACAGCGATGCGTGTTTTACATTGAAACTAATGTTAATCACACTGCACATTATAAGATGTTTTTTTGGGGTCCGAAAAGTGGATCCACAAACAGATCTAAAAAACTCCGTGTGAACATCCCCTAAGAGAGAAGCAAGTTGGCTGAATTGTAAAAAGAAGAAAAAATATTGGGGAATTGAATCCGCATCCCATCATACAGGTAAGAGTAAATGGCTGCACGATCCGGGGATGTCGGAGAAGGAATCCCTAGAGCGAGATAAAGTAAGTAAATCAGACAAGATAAAGGATTAAATAAAGCGCAAAGTGAATCCACCCCGATCAAAGAATAAAAGAGGTCAAATAATTGGAGGAGACGCCGACTCTGACCTGTATCACTGGATTGTGCAGAAATTCCTTTTATGATACCCAACTATGACATTTTGCATGAATTTTTTTTTATGTATAAATTTTTCAACACTTGTTATATTGACTTTTATTGAGTTTCTTACGAATTGTTGCATACGTTTTTTTATTTCTGTTATCAGTGCGTGAAATTTTTTACATATTCTCTCTTTTTTTTTTTTTTTTTTTTTTTTTTTAATAACATCCGACTGGAAATGATTGTGGTGTGGCTGGGCCCTTAATCTTGTTATAAATGTCTGATAGATGAGGGTCTCACCTCTGGAGAACAGACCCGACCCTCATGGAGATGGGGTCACTACATCCAGGAGGGGAATGTACAGAGAGGAGGCCACACATGTACAGGGGCCTCTCCATTCACTTCTATAGGAGTTACAGACACAGCCGAGCACGGCCCCCAGAGGTGGGGCCCTCATCTGTTAGACATTATGGAATATCCTGTGGATGTGGTGGGAATACCCTGTATCCATGTGGTGATGGCTCTGAGAAGCTGCTTCTCCTCTGGCCCCCAGAGGTTCTGTATGTCATACGTGATGTGGCCCCTGTAGGATTTGGGGCCCTCCTTTCTCCATAAAGGCCCCTGCAGTACTAGAACCTTCCCGTTCATCCAGTTTTCTCCTATTCTCATACACAGCGTTCCTTCTCCTGAATAACCCATCAAGGATGGACACGGACAGGAATGAGATCATTGTTAGAATATTAGACCACACCTTGGAGATCCTTCACCTGATGACCGGACAGGTAAACTTCTCTATATTTCTTTCATCTTTATTATCTAACAAGTCAATGCTAGAAGAGAAAATCCATAATAGGAGGAATTCAGGGTCCTGTGTAAGAGCTTCAGGAGCTTCCAAGTGATGAACTGAGCAGCGGAAAACCTGAAGCTCAGCCCCCGGTATGGTCAGTTATGTATCATGGGAACCAGTGCAGCCATAGTAATGTTATAGGAGCAATGAGGATTATATGGTCGGTTATGTATCATGGGAACAGTCAGCATAGTAATGTTATAGGAGCAAGAGAATGGAGAGTCGGCCGTTAGACCGAGGAGGGAGGAGCCAAGGGAATCAGATTGTCGGGTTGCACCCGGAGGAGCCAAGGGAATCAGATGGTCGGGTGCACCCGGAGGAGCCAAGGGAATCAGATGGTCGGGTTCAGCCCGGAGGAGCCAAGGAAATCAGATGGTTGGGTTCAGCCGGAAGGAGCCAAGGGAATCAGATGGTCGGGTTCAGCCCGGAGGAGCCAAGGGAATCAGATGGTCGGGTTCAGCCCGGAGGAGCCAAGGGAATCAGATGGTCGGGTTCAGCCTGGAGGAGACAAGGGAATCAGATAGTCGGGTTCAGCCCGGAGGGGCCAAGGGAATCAGATGGTCGGGTTCAGCCTGGAGGAGCCAAGGGAATCAGATGGTCGGGTTTAGCCCGGAGGAGACAAGGGGATCAGATGGTCGGGTTCAGCCTGGAGGAGCCAAGGGATTCAGATGGTCGGGTTCAGCCTTGAGGAGCCAAGGGAATCAGATGGTTGGGTTCAGCCCGAAGGAGCCAAGGGAATCAGATGGTCGGGTTCAGCCTGGAGGAGCCAAGGGAATCAGATGGTCGGGCTCAGCCTGGAGGAGCCAAGGGAATCAGATTTTTGGGTTCAGCCCGAAGGAGCCAAGGGAATCAGATGGTTGGGTTCAGCCTGGAGGAGCCAAGGGGATCAGATGGTCGGGTTCAGTCTGGAGGAGCCAAGGGAATCAGATGGTCGGGTTCAGTCTGGAGGACTGGGTTTATTTTTTATTAAATTATTGAGATTTCCACAAAAAACTTTGAAGAACGTCACATGGTCCAGCTAAGTGACTCTTATAGTATGTCCTTCTCCTTTATCTTTTAAGGTAGCTCCATGTTGACCTCAGGCCGGTTGTCAGGCACGGTTTATTTTCCAACCACGTTTGTAAAGGTTTTCATATTGTCCTTTCTTTCCCTCAGGTAATACAGTCCTTATAGTCTCTCTGGACACTAATACATACTTGAACTCTCCCCATTTGATACCATCCTGCTGTGGAAGTATGATTATTTGTTTGTAGCTTTACCATTAACTATGTAGCCTTTTTGGTCAGATTTGGAGACTTAATCACCAATTAAACCTTATCAAGAAAATACATCTGGTTTAAAGGGGTTTTCACACTACATAGATTAGCCTTGAACATGAAGGGACAGGTAATTGAGGACTTTTTCTAAATATGCTCGTCTATTGATTTTACTTTAGTCATGAGATAAGAGAGATTTTGTGTGCTCTGAGTACACACAGATTTCTTTGGTTACCTGACCATAACTCTGCTATCTGATTAGAGCAGGGAGTGATGTCACAATGGATAGATAGAGCAAACTAATTATCTCTAACAAGATTAGCTTCTGTTTACAGATAAGCAGTTGTTTTCAGTCCTCACAGCACATGAACCTTTTGTTTACTGAAGATTAGTGTTGATCGATTTAATCGAGTTCGGCAAAAATCGAGATAGTCGATTTTTAAAAAATCATTTTGATTTTCCGATCTGATCATCGCTTCCTGTTAAAGTCAATGTGCATAGTGAAAATGGCGCAGCGTGTCGATCGCGATTTTTTTAACCCGATTTTACCGGGAAAAAAGTGGAACAATCGAGATCGAGAAACCCGTAAAAATCGACTCGATCTCGATTTTTGGAAAATCAATCATCTCTACTGAAGATTAGCTCTCCTTCACTTGTCAGTGTAAGGGCTCAGCTATTTACAGGGAAGCTTAATATGCTAATCGCTGCTATAGAACAGAGTGAGACTGAGTGAGTATAAAGCTACTTTTGAGGAAGTGAGAAAACCCCTTTAAGAACAGACTGTAAAATGGTGAAATTTGTATGACCTTAAGGAAAGGGGGGCATATTTAACTATAACTAGGGGCAAAGCAACATAGAAGATGATTCTTTACTGTAAGAGCAGTGAGACTATAGACCAGAGGATTCTTTACTGTAAGAGCAGTGAGACTATAGACCAGAGGAAGTTATCAGGGGAAGTCAGAGCTCAGAAGTCCACACGTGTCCCGGACGTCTCTCAGTGCAGGAATAATATTAATTCTAGTTACTAGATTTCTGGAGATCGGTCACTGATCCAGGGATTTCTCTCCATACACAGGATTACACAGTAGTGAAGAAGATGTCAGGTGACTGTGTGGCCCCCAGCAGCTGTCCTGTGTATCAGGAGGATGGAGCCGGGGCCCCATCATAGAGCCTCCCCCGCACTCACTGATACATGAGAGGGACAATAAGCAGAAGATCCTAGAACTCACCAACAAGATGGCGGAGCTGCTGACTGGAGAGGTGACCCTGCTGCTGCTGGGAATGCTGGGACATTATACAGTAACACCACTGGAGGGGTCTGCGTGATGACCGTATCATTTTGTGTGTCAGGTTCCTATAAGGTGTCAGGAGGTCGCTGTCTATTTCTCCATGGAGGAGTGGGAGTATTTAGAAGGACACAAGGATCTGTACAAGGACGTCATGATGGAGGATCTGGAGAGTCACCGGCCTCTTATGTTACAAGGTAAGGAGATAGAGCTGGGTTATCTCACCTATTACTTTGGGTGCAGGACGGCACTGGCGGCCATGTTGGAGATTTAAAGGGAAGAAATAACCTATTGTTATATTGTAGTTTTATCCTTTAGTTTCTCCTATCAATCTCTATATTCTCTATATTCTGATAAATCCTGAACTCCTGCAGGTCTCACAGTTTAATGTTTTTGGCATTTTTTATTTTTGCAGATTTAAAATTTTAATTTATTTAAATTTGGAAATTTTTTTTATTTATTTTACTTATACACAGTAAATGTTAACGAATGAACACAACTCCTAATTTGCTCCCCTGCTTCTACCGGTTTTCTAAGTATCCAACAGTGCGATCATAGTACGAGATTTGACTCAACGAAAAGTTACAAAATTGAAAGGAGCACCTACTGCCTTTAAGGAGCTTCTTTATATCCGGATATATTTAGGCAACATTTCAGATTTGCAGACGCCTTAAAATGTTACAGCTTAAAAGTCGCCCCCAAAAGAATACATCTAAGCCAAAGTACTGAGAGAAAAATATTGGGGTCCAGGACCGATATGTACGGTATAATAAGCACAGTGTTTAGTAATAATTTTCAGAACATAGGACAAAAATACAGTAAAATCCAACAAAAGGTTGAAGGTCATAGATACAGTGATGAATCAGCAAGAACATACAATGTTATCTAATCGCAGTACAGTAATATACAAATATTTAAAGGGGTTGTCTCACTACATTGATTCATCTTATCTCAGTCCTGTTTTCTTGGTTTCATTTTGAATTCAGGGGCGTGTTTACTGGCTTCCACTAGGCTGCAGTAGAAGCCAGGTCTGTAGCTATAGCAACCAATGCTGGCAGCCTACCAGGAGAGATCACACAGGTCTGTAGCTATAGCGACCAGTGCTGGCAGCCTATCAGGAGAGCTTGAACAGGTCTGTAGCTATAACAACCAGCGCTGACAGCCTATCCATAAAGATTGAACAGGCTTGTAGTTATAGCGATCAGTGCTGGCAGCCTATCAGGAGAGATAGGACAGGTCTGCAGCTATAGCGACCAGTGCTGGCAGCCTATCAGGAGAGATTGAACAGGTCTGTAGCTATAGCAACCAGTGCTGGCAGCCTATCAGGAGAGATTGAACAGGTCTGTAGCTATAGGAACCAGTGCTGGCAGCCTATCCATAGAGATTGAACAGGTTTGTAGCTGTAGCGGCCAGGGCTGGCAGCCTAGCAGGATAGATCGAATAGGTCTGTAGTTATAGCGACCAGTGCTGGCAGCCTATCAGGAGAGATCGAACAGGTCTGTAGCTATAGCAACCAGCGCTGACAGCCTATCCATAAAGATTGAACAGGTTTGTAGCTATAGCGATCAGTGCTGCGAGCCTATCAGGAGAGATTGAACAGGTCTGTAGCTATAGCGACCAGAGCTAGCAGCATATCAGGAGAGATGGAGCAGGTCTGTAGCTATAGCGACCAGTGCTGGCAGCCTATCAGGAGAGATTGAACAGGTCTGGTAGCTATAGCAACTAGTGCTGGCAGCTTATCAGGAGAGATAAAACAGGTCTGTAGCTATAGTGACCTTAGGAGCTGATGCAGCCCATACAAGAGGGGATATCTAGGAATAGGTAGGACACTGTTACTGGACACATATTGTAAAGTGACTTGTTTTGCAAGATCTTTAACATAAAAAGCAGCGATCCTTGTAGTGAGACAACCCCTTTAATCATCTTAAAAACAAATTAACATTTTGGTAAAATAAAAAATAAATAAAAAAAAGGGGGGAAGGTTATAGTGGAAGCACCGTGGGCGAAAAGTAAAATAGCGATTTATCTCATGGCAACTGAATTTCTTGAGTCTACTTGCGTTCCCCCAGCAAGTCCCCCGAATCACAGGATCTCAACCCCGAGCTGAATCATGTTATTTTAAATCTACCCAATGAGTTAGGAACACAAGCTTCCAGATACCAACTTGTACTTGTATGGTTGACTTTGTGGTACTTTCTCCCATCTCCCTCCTGCATCTCTGGAGCTCAGCCACTGGGATCTTGGGGTTCTTCTTTACTTCTCTCACCAAGGCTCTTCTCCCACGACTGCTTAGTTTGGTTGGACGGCCGGGTCAAGGAAGAGTTGTGGTCATCGCAAACTTCCTCCATTTTAGGATTATGGAGGCCACTGTGCTCTTAGGAAGCTTGAGTGCTGCAGAAATTCTTTTCTAACCTTGGCCAGATCTGTGCCTTGCCAAAATTCTGTCTCTGAGCTCCTTGGACAGTTCCTTAGACCTCATGATACTCATGTGCTCTGACATGCACTGTGAACTGTGAAGTCTTATATAGACAGGTGTGTGCCTTTCCCAATCAAGTCCAATCAGTTTAATTAAACACAGCTGGACTCCAATGAAGGAGTAGAACCATCTCATGGAGGATCAGAAGGAAATGGACAGCATGCAGGTTAAATATGAGAGTCACAGCAAAGGGTCTGAATACTTAAGAAACTGATATTTCAGTTTTTCTTGTAGATATATATTTTTTTTTATTAAACATTTCTTTTTTTTTTTTATTTCAAGATGAGGGGGGGGGGGGCAGAGTGGACATTAATGAGCCAATAAAAATGACCTTTTTAGATCTCACCAAATGGCTGCAATGAAAGAAAGAGTGAAAAACTTAAAGGGGACTGAATACTTTCCGTACCCACTGTATCTTTAACGGGGATCAGTATTCATTGGATTTCCTCGTTCTTCTACGCAGTTTTCAATGAACAGTCTCCATTTTTGAAAAAAAAATTCCTTTTTGTGTATTTTTTGCTGTTTCAGACTCCACTCGGTCCATTTGCATGTAGTATTTAATCTGATTAAAGAATTCAAGGGTTCCTGGAGGGTTCTGGCTCCAGCCATTTATTTAGAAGACATAGTTTGGTTGCTAGTAAGATTATGTGAAGCAAGTGGTGGGAATTTAGTGCCTTCCCGGAAATCATGAAATAGGAGGATATTTGGGGATAAAGTGACTTTGATCCCTAACCTGGCTTTTAGCTGTTCAGTTACTATTTTCCACAACCGCCGGGATGCCCTCCACATCCATATTCCAGGAATCAGTTACATAGTTAGTACAGTTGAAAAAAGACACGTGTCCATCAAGTTCAACCAAGGGTGGGGAAAACGTGGGTGAAGGGAGGGAGACAAGGGGTTCAAGCCCGGCCTCACCACTGGTGAATGACCTGGAACCTACAAGAACCAACCTGCTCCAGTGGAGACCCCATCTCTGACCCCAGAGCCTCCACCAGCCAGGATCCAGAATTCTACATGGCTACATACATATTAATATTCTTCAGTTTCAGGTAGGTATCTAAGCCTTTCTTGAAACCCTCAACTGTTCCTGCTGTGACCAGCTCCTCAGGCGGCTATTCCACAGATTCACAGTTCTTACAGTGAAGAATGCTTTTCTCCTCTGGAGATTGAATCCTTTTTTTCTCCAGTCGAAGGGAATGTCCTCTTGTCTTTTGAGGGGGCTTTACATGAAATAGCTTTTCCCCATACTTTTTGTAGGGACCATTTGTATATTTATTTAAATTAAGTGTCCCCCCGGAGCCGTCTTTTCTCAAGACTAAATAAGTTCCATTCTCCTTATAAGTTTGGTTGCTCGTCTTTGCCCTCTCTCTAAGATGCTCCATTCCCCTTATTAGTTTGGTTGCTCGTCTTTGCACTCTCTCTAGCTCTATTATATCCTGTCTATAAACTGAAACCCAGAACTGAACAGCATATTCTAAGTGAGGTCACACCAATGCTTTATATAGCAGTAATATTACATCCCTGTCCCGCAAGTCCATGCCTCTTTTAATACACACCAATATCTTACTTGCCTTAGAGGCAGCTGACTGACACTGCATGCTGTTCTGTAATCTATGATCTACAGTTGATTTTGGTTGAGAGCATTTGGGACAAGTGGTTTTTCAATTTGGGGCTATAGAATGTGGGGGGGAATATCAGATCCATAGATTGCATGGTGTATGAGTCTAAAGTGTGTTTCCCTCCACTTCTCACTGATAACAGCTTTACATAGGTTGTTTATCCTTTTAGAATTATTTGAGGGATATTATCACCCGGAAATTCTTTTTCCCATTTTGCAAAGAGATTTTTCATGCCAGTCCTCAGTTTGTTGTATATCAACAACAGCGACGGTTTTACGGAGGTCGGTGCAGTCAAGGAATCTAAAGGGCTCGTTCTTTATTAACCCCTTAAGCCCCAGGCCTGAAAAGTAGTCAATGGCCAGAACATTTTTTCACTTCTTGCCTCCTCACGTTTCAACAGTTGTAACTTTTTTATTTTTTCAGTGACGCAGTTGGACGAGGCCTCGTTTTATTCGAGACGAGTTGTACTTTATGGGGGAATAGTTTAAATTCACTTATAAATAATTGCAGAATTTCTTTCTTTTATTTATTTTTTTTAATTTTATTTATTTATTTATTTTTTACACCATTCACATTTCACACTTAATAACTTGTTAGATTAATTCTACAGGTCAATACGGTCGTGTGGATACCTAATATGTGTAGGGTTCTTGTGTGTGTAATGTACGCACAATTTTTTGTAATTAAATATTTATTTTTATTTTTCATTTTCTTAACACTTTTTATGTTTTTTTTTTTTACTCCTTAAATTTTTATTAAAAAATTTCAAATATTATAACACTGAGTACAGCAAAAAGTAAAAAGAACATCTGAAAGGAATATATAAACATAAAATTTTTATGTTTTTTACCTTTTTTTTTTTTTTTTTTTAAATCCCACGAAGGGCGAACTGTTTGTTTTTTTTATTTTTTACACTTGGTAATGTATTAGCATATTCATATATGCTAATACATTGTAATCTGTGTCAGTTTGACACAGGCAGTGATCAGGACAGCACACAGTCTGTCCTGATCGCTGGCTTCTTACACAGAAGGCTCTGGGGCTACTCTAGGTCCCCAGGGCTGACTGTGCAGCCGTTCCCCGGGCTATGTCGGGTCACCAGGTGTCCCAATCACCAGACAGAGCAGGGAAACCCTTTGATTGCGCTGCGGTGACGATCCGCGGCAATCAAAGGGTTAAAGCACTGGGTTGCGGAGCCGCAAACGCCGATGTCTGCAGCCGCGCCAAATAACGTCGCTGCAGACGAATGACCTGAAATGCCCGACGTCAAAAGATGGTGAGCGGTCGTTAAGGAGTTAAGGTTTAATATTTTTGTTTTGATGAAGACAATTTGTCTAAGAAATGAGAGTTAGGCAAATTCTGCTTAGGGAGACATGAATGAAGGAAGCCGAATTGTCGCATCTCGTTTTCAGTGTATAATGCGCCTGATGTATGAAAGTGGTTTTTGTGTGATTTATAAATGGTCTAAAGTTCCCGCCCCTCGCCTGTGTGTTTGCCGCATAACGAAACATAGGCGCATTAGTAATGTGCTGAACATAAGGCTATAGATAGGCTGGAAGTAAAAGAAAAGTCATTAGAATAGCATGTCGGTGAATAGAAACTATGGGATTGATCCTGCTTGGTGGACCACAGCTCCCAGCAATACCTGTGCTGTGCTGGCTCTTGATGTATGTAGAATAAAGGGTGAGAGCAGCAAAAATAAATTTCAAATTTAATATAGTAAAAATTGTTCTTAAGTTGAATTTGTATGTAAGTTGGAACAGGTATATTTGTTTCGGACAGTGCAGAGAAGGGTTTTTACATCTGTTTTGCGGTCTGTGCCTCTGTTAACAAGATTTTACCTCATTTTCACTTCATGTGCTGAATGGCATGCTGGCACTTGTCGTTCCACAGCTATTATCTAATGTGGAACATGGAACTCCAAGTGCCAGCATGCTCCAGAAGTCTCTGTTTGTAACTAGGGAACAGATGTAAGTCGAGGACCGCCTGTATCTCCCACTCGGAGTAAAATTTGTCGCCCACATTGTGTAAGTCGGAACGGCGCAAGTCGGGGATCACCTGTAACCAAATCCTCTACTGTAGCTTCACGTGTTCTTGGCAGTAGATGTTGGGACAGAAAAATGTAGTCCATCCTTGACCAGGAGTGATGCGGGTGTGAAAAGTGAGAGTATTGCCTCCCTTTCCGGGTTTAATACCCTCCATTGGTCACAGAGGCCAGCGTGTTCGGGTATGTTCACTCAGCGTATTGGGGCACATATAGTACGCACCACAATGCACCGTGTGCACCGCAGTCCCAAAGCTTGGTGGTGGGGGGCCACCTGGCTGGCCCCACTGACTTGCAATTCTCTCCATTTGGAAATCTGATGTGGCTCTGAACCCATCTTCCCTCTTCATCATGTTCACTGCCTATGATTTGTCCTGCAAAATTTTTCTGTCGGAGTATGAGCACTCCTGCTTTGTTTTGAACTGCTGGGGACCCAACTACTTTCCCCACCCAAAGTCACTGCATACGAAGAAGGTCCCCTTCAGGGAGATGAGTCTCCTGTAGCAATGCATCGACTTTTAGGCGTTTCAGATGTTGTATAATCATGAGACGCTTGCTGGGCGAACGCAGACCCTTAACGTTCCACGAGACTATCCTCCTAAAAAGTCACCAAGCAAAGAAGTAATTACAGGAACGGGATAGGGACTGTAGGTTTGTTCTTAAGTTGAATTTGTATGAGAGGGGAATCTCTCTCCTTGGGGAGAGCACCATATAGGTGTGTTGAGTTTTGAATTGCCTATTTGCCCTCTACTAAGCATCTGCATATCACAAAGCATTATGGGAAAGGAGCTGGGAAGCTCATGCGCAACCTATTGGATGTAACAAATCCTCAATTTGCTTCTGATTCCCTGAATCTTTTAAGAAGCAAAAGAGATATTAGCCAAGCCAGCATCACTCATCTGCATACAGCCGTTTCGGGGTTTTGCCCCTCATCAATGTAGAGCAGAGCGATGCTACAGATGCTTAGGAGAAGGCAAAAAGGCAATCCCAAACTCTACATACCTATAAGGTGCTCTCCACAAGGAGAGATATTCCCCTTTCTGAGCAACTCGTTACCTCCCACTGAGCCAGACAGTATCACTCTGCTCTGTACAGACGAGGGGCAAAACCCAGAAACAGCTGTATGTAGATGAGTGATACTGGCTTGGCTAATATCCCTTTTGCTTCTTAAACATTCAGTGAATCAGAAGCAAATTGAGGATTTGTTACATCCAATAGAGGGCGCTGGAGCTTCTTAGTTCCTTTCCCATAATATGTTGAATTTGTATGTAACTTGGAACAGGTAGATTTAAATGTAACTCCAGCACAAAAATGTTAGTTTTGGATAGTGCAGTGAAGGGTTTTTACATTTGTTTTGCTGTCTGTTTCCCTGTTAAGAAGATTTCACCTCATTTTCACCTCATGTGCTGAATGGCATGCTGGAACTTCTTATTCCACAGCTACTATGGAACTACAAGTGCCAGCATACCCCATAAGTCTCCGTTTGTAACTAGGGAACAGATGTAAGTCGAGGCCGCCTGTATCTCCCACTCGGAGAAAATTTTTTCGCCCACATTGCCTCTCCAAAAATAAAAGGACATTAAAAATGGGAGAGAACAAAAAAAAGAGGAAAAAAAATGTAAAAAGTACAAAGCAGTAAAGATTTAAAAAAATCTCCGGTCCCTTACAAATAATGTTACTAGAACTAGGAATTTGCCCTGATGGAAACAAGAGAATCCCTGAGCCAGCGAAACGAAAGAGACAGAAGAAAGAAGAAAAAAGAAAATGGAAGAGTGCGTGCCAGTGAAGACAAGGAAATTCCCGGCCTCACCAGCCATTCTAGCCATTGGACCTCTCTTTTTTTCCCATCAGGCCTTGTACAATGTAGCAAAAATCTTTAAAAAATTAAATTACCATCTCTTGCTCCACCTACTAAGCAATATAGATACGGTAAAACATATTAAACAGCATAAGACCTAATGTCTACCTTTTAATCATCAATTATTAATGAAAAGTGCATTATTGACACCGCTCACTGTACATGGAGATGTCTATCTGGGACTGGTGGGACATCACTCCTCATGTCCGGGTCAGACCCTTCACTGTACATGGATAGGTCTATCTGGGACTGGTGGGCCATCACTCCTCATGTCCGGGTCACACCATGCATGTACATGGAGATGTCTGTCTGGGACTGGTGGGTCATCACTCTCCATGTCCGGGTCACACCCTGCATTGTACATGGAGATGTCTATCTGGGACTGGTGGGCCATCACTCCTCATGTCCGGGTCACACCCTGCATTGTACATGGAGCTGTCTATCTGGGACTGGTGGGCCATCACTCTAAATGTCCGGGTCAGACCCTTCACTGTACATGGAGATGTCTATCTGGGACTGGTGGGCCATCACTCCTCATGTCCGGGTCACACCCTGCATTGTACATGGAGATGTCTGTCTGGGACTGGTGGGCGATCTATAATCATGTCTGGGTCACACCCTTCACTGCACATGGAGATCTCTATCTGGGACTGGTGGGCGATCTATCCTCATGTCCGGGTCACACCCTTCACTGCACATGGAGATGTCTATCTTGGACTGGTGGGCGATCACTCCTCATGTCCGGGTCACACCCAGCATTGTACATGGAGATGTCTATCTGGGACTGGTGGATCATCACTCTCCATGTCCGGGTCAGACCATTCACTGTACATGGAGATGTCTATCTGGGACTGGTGGGCGATCACCACTCATGTCCGGGTCACACCCTGCATTGTACATGGAGATGTCTATCAGGGACTGGTGGGCCATCACCCCTCATGTCCGGGTCACACCCTGCATTGTACATGGAGATGTCTATCTGGGACTGGTGGGCCATCACATCTCATGTCCGGGTCACACCCTGCATTGTACATGGAGATGTCTATCTGGAACTGGTGGATCATCACTCTCCATGTCCGGGTCAGACCATTCACTGTACATGGAGATGTCTATCTGGGACTGGTGGGCCATCACCCCTCATGTCCGGGTCACACCCTGCATTGTACATGGAGATGTCTATCTGGGACTGGTGGGCCATCACATCTCATGTCCGGGTCACACCCTGCATTGTACATGGAGATGTCTATCTGGAACTGGTGGAACATCACTCAACATGTCCGGGTCAGACCTCATGTACATGGAGATGTCTTTCTGGGACTGGTGGGCCATCACCCTCATGTCCGGATCACACCCTTCACTGTTCATGGAGATGTCTACCTAGGACTGGTGGGCCATCACTCCTCATGTCCGGGTCACACGCCTCACTGCACATGGAGATGTCTATCTGGGACTGGTGGGCCATCGCTCCTCATGTCCGGGTCACACTCTTCACTGCACATGGAGATGTCTATCTGGATGTGGCGATCATCCTATGGTCCGAGCCATAACCCCATGCATGGAGATGTCTATCTGGAACTGGTGGCCCATCACCCCTCATGTCCAGGTCATACTCTACATTGTACATGGAGATGTCTATCTGGGACTGGTGGTCCATCACACCTCATGTCCGGGTCACACCCTGCATTGTACATGGAGATGTCTATCTGGGACTGGTGGGCCATCACTCCTCATGTCCGGGTCACACCCTGCATTGTACATGGAGATGTCTATCTGGGACTGGTGGGCGATCACTCCTCATGTCCGGGTCACACACACCCCACTGTACATGGAGATGTCTATCTGGAACTGGTGGACCATCACACAACATGTCCGGATCATGTCTACACTGCAGTGGACAAAAAACGACCTGAAAACGAATTACTAAAAACGTTCATGAAGCTGAGTTTTCTGTCCACTGCCTGTCAAAAGCAGCTTAAAAAACTGTCCGTTTTTTGGAGCGTTTTTGCCGCGTTTTTTGAAGCGTCTTTGCTCTGCTTTTTAATGGATGCACAAATTAAACCATTGGATGTAAACTACACCCTACAGGTGGAGCTAACATGCTAAGTAGTCACTTCCTTTAGATCACTGTAGCCATTGTGAGCACATTGTCCATTGTGTGCTGCTGCTTTATTAAATTTTGCACCAGATTCTTGCACCAAAATCCACAAAAATCCACATTATCTTTCCATACAGCAAGATAACTGTATTAGCATCAAAATCTGTAAAGAAAAGGATTTTAGCGCCAAACTCCCAAAAACGTATTATTGCGCCAAATTCCATAAAAAAATATATTTTTAGTGTCAGAAGCGAGATCACTTTATTAGCACCAAAATTTTTAAAGATATTGATCTTGGCGCCCAAATCCGTAAAAAAACTATTTTTTGGTGTTAAAAGGTAGATCACTTTATTAGTGGCAAAATCTGTAAAAAAAAAAAATATTTTAGTGCCAAAAAACGTAACAAAACGGATTATTGCGCCAAAATCCGTAGAAAAACGTATTTTTGGCGTCAGAAGCGAGATAACGTTATTAGCGGCAAAATCTGTAAAAAAAATTATTTTAGTGCTAAAAACCGTAAAAAAACGGATTCTTGCACCAAAATCCGTAAAAACACGTATTTTAGCGTCAGAAGCGAGATAACGTTATTAGCGCCAAAATCTGTAAAAAAAAAAAATTATTTTAGTGCGAAAAAATTTAAAAAAAAAAACGTATTTCCGGCGTCAGAAGCGAGAACTTTATGTTAAGAAAAGGATTTTATCATCAAAATCTGTAAAAAAAACATATTTTTAGCGAAAGAGATATGAATTGCGCAAAAATCGTTAGCGACCAAAGCAAGATCATTTTATTACAAAAGGTACAGACAAGGACACATCAGACCCTTGTATGCAGAGTTGATAAGATATAACCTTTGTTACACCCACTATAGGGGGGGAATTGGGTCTCCTGGGAGGGTTTTCATTGAAAAATCGCGGCATAGACTCCTGTAGTAAATTTTCTGCTCTGGCGTTTTTTAGGGCATGCTGCAAAATACGACCAGTAAAAAAAACGAGCAGAAAAAAGAAGCTCAGTGTAGACAGCAGGAGGGTTTTACAAGTCTATGGGAGATGATTACAGGCGTTTTTCCAGCGGGTTGAGAAAACGGAAAACGCTAAAAAAATGGACGTTTTTCCGTGCAGTGTAGACATAGCCTAACTGTACATGGAGATGTCTATCTGGGACTGGTGGACCATCACTCTCCATGTCCGGGTCAGACCCTTCACTGAACATGGAGATGTCTATCTGGGACTGGTGGGCCATCACTCTGCATGTCCGGGTCACACCCTTCACTGTACACGGAGATGTCTATCTGGGACTGGTGGACCATCACTCTGCATCACTGCATGTCCGGGTCATGCCCTTCACTGTACATGGAGATGTCTATCTGGGACTGGTGGACCATCACTCTCCATGTCCGCGTCAGACCCTTCACTGTACATGGAGATGTCTATCTGGGACTGGTGGACCATCACTCTGCATCACTGCATGTCCGGGTCATGCCCTTCACTGTACATGGAGATGTCTATCTGGGACTGGTGGACCATCACTTTGCATATCCGGGTCACACCCTTCACTGTACATGGAGATGTCTATCTGGGACTAGTGGGTGATCACTCTCCATGTCCGGGTCAGACCCTTCACTGTACATGGAGATGTCTATCTGGGACTGGTAGGCCATCAATCCTCATGTCTGGGTCACACGCCTCACTGTACATGGAGATGTCTATCTGGGACTGGTGGACCATCACTCCTCATGTCCGGGTCACACACCTCACTGTACATGGAGATGTCTATCTGGGACTGGTGGGCGATCACTCTCCATGTCCGGGTCACACCCTTCACTGTACATGGAGATGTCTATCTGGGACTAGTGGGTGATCACTCTCCATGTCCGGGTCAGACCCTTCACTATACATGGTGATGTCTACCTGGGACTGGTGGGCCATTGCTCCTCATGTCTGGGTCACACACCTCACTGCACATGGAGATGTCTATCTGGGACTGGTGGGCCATCACTCCTCATGTCCTGGTCACAGGCCTCACTGCACATGGAGATGTCTATCTGGGACTGGTGGGCCATCACTCCTCATGTCCAGGTCACACCATGCATTGTACATGGAGATGTCTATCTGGGACTGGTGGACCATCACTCTGCATGTCTGGATCACACGCCTCACTGTACATGGAGATGTCTGTCTGGGACTGGTGGACCATCACTCCTCATGTCCGGGTCACACTCTTCACTGTACATGGAAATGTCTATCTGGGACTGATGGACCATCGATCTGCATGTCCGGGTCACACCCTTCACTGTACGTGGCCATGTCTATCTGGGACTGTTGGACCATCACTCTGCATGTCCGGGTCACACCCTTCACTGCACATGGAGATGTCTACTCTTATTGTAGTAGTTGACTTTAGTGCAAAACAGCATATTTAAATTTGAACTAAATAGAAGGCACGATATTGCCTCAAATGTCACCCCAAGCTTGTTTGAGGAGGCAGTTATCTCACGTGTCCTGGACAGATAACGAGTTCTTTCTGCGTTCTATGGGACTAGAGTGCCGTGAAGGAGGGTCATCAGAATCAAGTCTTTTCTTGTCGTGTGGGGAAGACCTTGAAGAGCAAGGTAAAGGTGGACGGGGGGAACCTTCGTCTTCCCTTCTTCTTTTCCATTCAAGTATTTTTTCAGCTTCTGTGGGAGACTTGAGAAAGTAGGGACTAAATGTTCCTTTTTTGAAGTTTAGTTCATAGACTGAGGTTGAAGACCGAAAATCTTAAAATAGCTTTAGTTCCTGGTGATGGGATAGTTCAGAGCAAATTGTTGAAAAGGTCCTCCTCTTCTTCGCGACTTCTGCCGAAAAGTCTTTAAAAATTAGGACCTTATGTCCTTTGAAGTTTAGGTCCGACTTGAGGCTTTTGAAGGCCCGAAATGTCTTAGAAAATTAGGACCTTATGTCCTTTGAAGTTTAGACCCGACTTGAGGCTTTTGAAGGCCCGAAAAGTCTTCGAAAATTAGCACCTTATGTCCTTTGAAGTTTAGGCCCGACTTGAGGCTTTTGAGGGCCCGAAAAGTCTTTGATAATTAGAACTTTATGTCCTTTGAAGTTTAGGCCCGACTTGAGGCTTTTGAAGGCCCGAAAAGTCTTCAAAAATTAGGATCTTATGTCCTTTGAAGTTTAGGCCCGATTTGAGGCTTTTGAAGGCCCAAATGATGACCGACTAGTCTGTGTAGTTTTGATATTTCACAATGATTAGCCTTGGCCTTTCCCTTAGTGCTGGATTTACATTGTTTTGGTTGTTTCTGCCCCCCTGTCAGATCAGGGTCCAGCTGGTGAGCCCGTTCTACTTTACACAGATGTGAAATGCTTAGAGCCTCAGGAAGATCACTTTCACAAAGCAATATCAGGTCTTCTGATGGGACCGTTTCTGGGATCCCCCAATATACGGAGGTTATTTCGTCCAGACCGATTCTCCAGGTCTTCTGCTTTTTCTGATTAATCTTTTATTTTCTTGGACACTTTCTTGGAGTTGAGATCTGAAGTTCTGTACAGTGTTTTCTAATTCTTGAATTCTGGTTTCCTGTTCATCTAATCTTTGGACGCTATGGGTTACCTCCAATTGTACAGGCAGTCCTCAGCTTACACCGTTCCGGACCCCCTATGCTTTAGGATTGCAAGCTGATCAGCGCGACTTCCAAAACACATGGCGTATTTTGTCGCATACTATATGCGCCCCAATATGCTGAGTGAACATACCCGAATACACTGGTCTCTCCCATGGAGGGTATTAAATCCGGAAAGGAAGGCAATACTCTCACTTTTCACACCCATATCACTCCTGGTCAAGGATTGACTACATTTTTTTCTCCCAACATCTACTGCCAAGAACACGTGAAGCTACAGTAGAGGATTAAGTTACAGGTGGTCCCCGACTTACAACGTTCCGACTTACAGCTGTCCCCTAGTTACAAATGGAGACTTATGTGGCATGCTAAAAGGGCTATCAAACAATACATGGAAACCTCTAAAGAAGCATTTATGCTATCTACAATACATGAAAAAACTTTGAGATTCTTAGTTCACACGTTTTGATCAAAAAATGCTTAAGCCACCTCCGGCTACCAACGGGATCTCAGGGCAGGTAGTCCTACTCTATTTTTACCTCTCACTTGAGTCAAATTCAGACTTCTCATTTGGGTCAACAGACCTCCATAATCCAGAGAAAAAAATAAAAAAACACCAACCTTACAAGCATAATGCACTAATACAACAACCTGTGGAAGTGGGCGGGTGCAAGAGACCAAAATGGAGGCATCCCTTCCTCCCTATATAGATTAAAAGCAATATATGCCAAATACAACGTATAGTTCTGCACAAAAACATTTCTGAAAAACACAATGTGAACCTGGGTGCCACTGGTTTGGTTGAGATCCCATTGGTAGCCGGGGGTGGCTTAAGCGTTTTTTGATCAAAACATGTGAACTAAAAATCTCAAAGTTTTTTTCATATATTGTAGATAGCATAAATGCTCCATTGGAGGTTTCCATGTATTGTATAGCCCTTTTAGCTGATGGTGTGCCACTGGTATTGGAATGTGTGCATATATATATATATATGCCGCTACCATGCCAGTGGCACCCAGGTTCACATTTTGTTATTCAAAAATGTTTTTTTGTGCAGTACTATACGTTGCATTTGGCATATATTGCTTTTAATTTACATAGGGAGGAATGGATGCCTCCATTTTGGTCTCTTGCACCCCGCCCACCTCCACAGCTTGTTATATCAGTGCAGTATGCTTGCAAGGTTGGTGCTTTTTTATTTTTCTCTCTGGATTATGGAGGTCTGTTGACCCAATGAGAAGTCTGAATTGGACTCAAGTGAGAGGTAAAAATAGAGTAGGACCACCCGCCTTGAGATCCCGTTGTAAGCCGGGGGTGGCTTAAGCATTTTTTGATCAAAACATGTGAACTAAGAATCTCAAAGTTTTTTTTAATGTTATGTGGCATGCTGGCACTTGTAGTTCCATGTCCCACAGCAGATAGTAGCTGTGGAACTACCCTTGCCAGCATGCCACCAACTTAAGGGTGCTGATTAGTATATGTGTTGAATATGTGCTGCTGTGGCCTGCTGGCATCTGTAGTTCCATGTTCCACAGCAGACAGTAGCTGTGGAACGACAAGTTCCAGCATGCCACAGCAGCACATAATGTGAAATGTTTGTGCTGGAGTTACATTTAATAAATATACCTGTTCCAACTTTCATACAAATTCGTAACCCGGGGACTGCCTGTGTTTGGGTACGCATGGCAAATATCATAGTTGCCATGGTGTCTTTTATGTCCGGACCCATTTGGCGTATCATCTCCTTGGCGCTTATAATTTTCCTTGCGTCTCTATCTGTTTCCGAAACCTCACTGTACGAGAGGGTGAGTGATCTCTAGTTGATGGTGGAGAGGAGTCGTCGAATTTCATTGAGGTTCAAGAGAAGGATTTATTTCCTTTATTTTTCTTGGCGCTCCACTCTGACCCGTTTTTTTTAAAGTATCGGTCCATAGGATTAGTTTTGGGACGAGCTTTCAGAGCACGTGGTCTGTATTACTGCGCCAATTCCTGTGGGGAACGTAACCAATTTTTATAGAGCCGGTTTTGTCTCCCTCTGCCGTGAAAACTGGAATATAGTTCCGCTAATGGGTAGAGTTAGGGCCCGTCCCCACGACAAGGGGTTCTAGACGGTTTGCGGTTTTAGAAACCATCTGAAATCCTGCAAGCAACGCTCCCCTATAGACTTCAATAGAAAATCCGTGCAGCAGTCCCCACTGCACAAATTTTCCGCCGGGCGGTCTTTCACATCACCGGCGGTCCGCAAGACTTAGAACATGTTCATTCTTCCGACCGGTTTCCAGACTGAAAATTAACATTAGAGTCAATGTAAACGAGCAGAAAGTGAGTGAATGTTTTTTGGGTGGTTTTAGGTTTTTGGAAAAAAAAAAAAAAGTGAAGAATGATCCCACCTATAGTGGGGGTGTTTTTGGAGGTCCTTTTGCACTTTTTTTTTTACACAGGAAAGTGCTGCAAAGCAGTTCAGTGCGAACGAGAGTCTATAAATCCTCTTTTTAGCCTAAACTCACAAAATTTTGATGCTAACAGGCACATGTGCTTAAAGAGAAAGTGAAAAAGTCGGCCTTTGTGCATCATTGTTAAATTGTGGAGATAAAAAAAAAATCACATGGTTTCTTGCACCAATCAGGATACTTTTGCACTCAGTACACTATTCAGCTTGAAAAACAGTCCAAAAACCGCTGGGAAAAACTGCGACAAAAACAGTCCAAAAACCGCTGGGAAAAACCGGGACAAAAACAGTCCAAAAACCGCTGGGAAAAACCGGGACAAAAACAGTCCAAAAACCGGTTGTAATGAACAGAGCTGTTTTTGTCCTTTGCCGTGTGAACGCACCCTTAGAGGGTGTCAAAATACAAGAATCGGTCCTTGTAATATAACAGATTTTATGGCACGGTCTTTGTCTCCCTCTGCTGGGTAAAGTTGGTATAAAACAGGCTTTGAGTGAATTTTTAGCAGCCTTTAGCTCCCTCTGCTGGACATAGATGACATGTGCAGGAGATCGCATGGGCTCTTTCTCTCACCGCGCGATTCTTTTGGGGCTTGCACAGCAGCTGCAGTGAGTAGACAGGTGAGGTATGGTCTCCAGTTACAAAGAGGGGTAGCTGTGCTCTCCTGTCTGAAGCCGGGCCAGGGAGGATGCACTAATTAGATACTACTATTTCACACTTTGCAGATAGAGAATGCAGGGGTCAGTGTGTGAAGCTTAAAGGGGTTTTACCACAAAGTAAAATTCATGTAGGAAGCTGCAAATCAAATACACATTTTCACCATTAGTTATTATTATAAATTCTGCACCATTTTTGTTCTAGCTGCTCCCTAAGTGATCCATAGTGCTTGTCTCCAGGGGATACGACCAGTAATGAGAACTCCTCAGTCCTGGTCGCACATGCTCAGACATCACCTCTCCTCTCAGACAGTTACTGAGTGTTCAACCCCAGGTGCTGTCATTCTACTCCCGTCCTCTGTACTCTTGTAATCAACACACATGTGAGCGAGTTCAACCAGGTGCTTCACCTACTCCGTCTCTGTACTTCTTAGTAATCACACACACTCACTGCTGAGCGAGTGTTCAACCCCAGGTGCCGTCATTCTACTCCTGTCCTCTGTACTCCTTAGTAATCACACACACTCACTGCTGAGCGAGTGTTCAACCCCAGGTGCTGTCATCTCTTCCTGTCCTCTGTACTCCTTAGTAATCACACACACTCACGGCTGAGCGAGTGTTCAACCCCAGGTGCTGTCATTCTACTCCCTCCTCTGTACTGCTTAGTGATCACACACTCTCACTGCTGAGCAAGTGTTCAACCCCAGGTGCTGTCGATCTACTCCCGTCCTCTGTACTCCTTAGTAATCACACACACTCACTACTAAGCGAGTGTTCAACCCCAGGTGCTGTCATTCTCATCCTGTCCGGTGTACTCATTAGTCATCACACCCACTCACTGCTGAGCTAGTGTTGAACCCCAGGTGCTGTCATCCTACTCCTGTCCTCTGTACTGCTTTGTAATCACACACACTCACTGCTGAGCGAGTGTTCAACCCAGGTGCTTCTTTCCCTACTCCCGTCCTCTGTTCTCCTTAGTAATCACACACACTCACTGCTGAGCAAATGTTCGACCCCAGGTGCTGTCATCCTACTCCCGTCTTCTGTACTTTTTAGTAATCACACACACTCACTGCTGAGCGAGTGTTCAACCCCAGGTGCTGTCACTCTACTCTTGTTCTCTGAACTCCTTAGTAATCACAAACACTCACTGCTGAGCGAGTGTTCAACCCCAGGTTCTGTCATTAATGATCCCTAGTGGTGTAATGCTCTAGGAGGACTCAATGTTAAAGTAAAAAAAAGTTTTAAGTTGTAAAAAAAATTAAAGAAATTAAAAGTTCAAATTACCCCTCTTTCACCATTTTACAAGTAAAAAAAAAAAAAAAAAAAATTTCCCCATATTTGTTATCGCCGCGTCCGACAAAGTCAGATCTATAAACACATAACATCATTTATCCCGTACACTGAACACCGGAGAAGAAAAAAAATTCCAAACGCCAAAATTGCGGGGTTTTTGGGTCATTGCACGTCCCATAAAAATTGGAATAAAAGTGATCAAAAAAGTCTCATGCATTCCAAACTGCTAGCAATAAAAAGTGCACTTCAAGCCCACAAAAACTGCCGCCTCACTGGCGTCCGTAGGTGTTAGTGCAAAAAAAGTTATTGGTCGCACAAAATGGCGCCGCCGCAAATTTCAATAATAGAAAATGTTTGGAATTTTTTTACGACACCAAATCATAACGGAAACCCTACATGTTTGGTATTGCCGGATGCGTAACAACCTGAAGAATACAGATAACACAATATATTTACCGAAGATTGAACGCCGTAAAAAAAAACGGATGACAGCATCTGCTTTGCTAACATCCTGCTGCAAGATAGTTTATCTTATCATTCGGGAGAAAAATTCCCCAAAAACATGACCACAGCCACGCCAATTTAATGATTGTAACAAATTTTTATTAAATATCATTAAAATCCACACCCAACACAAAGAAAAGAGAAATAACAAAAAGCCCCCCGATCAATTTACATAAATTCATGGAAAGACGGCAGATATTTTATGAATACAATATATATTGTAAACTACCATATAACCAATTCCATCGAAGCATAATGAAAATCAGGGCCGCAATAAAGGCAGTACAGTGGGTACTGCTGTATGGGACCTGGTGAAAAAAACGTGAAACAAGGGGGTTCCCTTGTTTCACAAACTAGTTAGGACCTGGCTGCACACGGGCCCGCACAGCGCAGGTTGCTGTCCATGCCGGGGCCTCGTGTTGCTCAGAGGGTGGGAGGAGGGATTCTGTGTGGGGCCCCTCACAGCTGGGGCCCGGAGGGGGGCTTTAGAGAGGCTCCATATGGCTGGGGTACGGGGTGGGCTTTAGAGAGGCCCCACACATTTCAGAGGCCAGTTCACAGAGTGGGGGCATGCTTCGCTGTACAGGAGCGCTCAGTTAGTACCTGCGCAGCCTGTGACCAGAGCGGGCTCCTCCTCTCCAGACCCTCAGAAGCCCCCCCCTGGGAACCAGCTGTGTGGAGTCTCGCTAATGCCCCCCGGACTCCAGCTGTGACTGGTGAGGGGTTTGGGTTGGTGGGGGCGAGGATGGCAGAGGGCAGGCTTGAGGGTCCCATACAGCTGAAATTTCTGATGGTGCCCTTGATGGTATACTGGGTTGGGGGCGTGCTGTCCCAAGCACATTTCGCCTTTAGCTTCGTCACGGGGAGTGTTCAGTGCAGGGAAAATCTCCCTATTTCTAATTAAACAACAGCCAATGATAAGACTACAAAATAATACATATACCAATGGGAAAACACAAACCTGATTGACAGTTCTTCAGACCAATGGATTTCGTATATACACAGGCAATGCTTAGGCTATGTTCACACGGCTCATTTTGCCGCGCACTTCGCCGCATATTGCGCTTTATACGCGGTGAAATGTGCGCCGCCATTAGAGAGCTATGGATTATGCGTCGTCCCCCCACATGTACAATACGATCGTATTGTACGCACGGGGGGAGAATTGGCTTAGCCACTGATACGCATCATCACCTCTGCATTTGCCCGCCATCCAACACCCTATTTCCCTCCAATCACTTTCCCGCACTTTTGGCACCATCCAATCACCCTTCTGCACTTTTGGCGGCCATCTAATCACCTTTCCACACTTTTGGCCGCCATCCAATCACCTTTTTGCACTTTTGGCCGCCATCCAATCACCTTTCCACACTTTTGGCCGCCATCCAATCTTCCAATCATCCATCACTTTCTGCACTTTTGGCGCCATCCAATCACCTTCCTGCACTTTCGGCGCCATCCAATCACTTTCTGCACTTTTAGGGGGCCATCCAATCACCTTCTGCACTTTTGGCACCATCCAATCACCTTCTGCATTTGGCGGCCATCCAATCACCTTTCGCACTGGTCTCACTTTTATTGGGGGCGGCCATCCAAACACCTTTCTGCACTTTTGGCGCCATCCAATCACCTTTCTGCAGTGAATATATATAACATGATAATGTTATATATATTCACTGTGCCTTGTGAACGCCATTTTCAGCTCACCCTCTGTACTGTACAGACTGCTCTTAGTTAGTTAGTTAGCATTTTCCTCTCCATAGACATCAATAGTTAAGGAGTTTGGTATTGCCGGCTGCATCTTTCCCACACCCAGAAGCTGTAGCGTGGAATGCACAGAGCGTGTATAAGACTGAAAAAGTGACACGGTGCAGGCATGATCATGCAAATTAATACAAATAAGTAAATAAGTGATGAGTGAACGCTATATATAACCAATAATTCAACAATCGATGCATATAAAAGTTCTGGAAACCATATAAATTGAGAAGACCGAATATGTTACTGGTTGAATGGAAATGTGTGATAAATGAAATTATTTATAAAGTATGAAAACATAATCAGGACATAGTAAATGAATAAATGCATTTATTTAAATAAGAAATCCATCCGTGTTATTCTTAAAACCCCCCATTAAATATGTTATAACGTCAAGTAATAAGCATGAGAGTGATAAATCCATGAGATAATGCATTTTCACTTACACGTACAAATGTTTATTATAGGGGTTGTCTCGCTACATTGATTCATCTCACCTCAGTCCTGTTTTTTTGGTTTCACTTTGAATTCAGGGCTGTGTTTACTGGGTTCTACTAGGCTGCAGTAGAAGCCAGGTCTGTCGCTATAGCGACCAGTGGTGGCAGCCTATCAGAGGAGATCCAACAGGTCTGTAGCTATAGCAACCAGTGCTGGCAGCCTATCAGGAGCGATAACACAGGTCTGTAGCTATAGCAACCAGTGCTGGCAGCCTATCAGGAGAGATTGAACAGGTCTGTAGCTATAGCAACCAGTGCTGGCAGCCTATCAGGAGAGATTGAACAGGTCTAGGGCTATAGCAACCAATGCTGGAAGCCTATCAGGATAGATGGAACAGGTCGTAGTATAGCACTGTTTTATTTTTCATTGGCAGCCTATCAGGAGAGATGGAACAGTCGTAGCTTAGAACAGCTGGAAGCCTATCAGGATAGATGGAACAGGTCTGTAGCTATAGCAACCAGTGCTGGCAGCATATCATGAGAAATTGAACAGGTCTGTAGCTATAGCGACCAGTGCTGGCAGCCTATCAGGAGAGATCACACAGGTCTGTAGCTATAGTGACCTGAGGAGCTGATGCAGCCCATACAAGAGGAGATATCTAGGAATAGGTAGGACACTAGTAATGTACACATATTGCAAAGTGACTTGTATTTGCCCAATCTTTAACATAAAAAGCAGCGATCCCTGTAGTGAGACAACCCCTTTAAAAACGCAGTTTCATCAGTTATGTGTAAATGTGAACACCATATAAAAAATTGTTATTAAAATTGTGCCAATGTAAGAATATGCAGGACACTAAATTTATAAAATATATGTCGCGAATAATATAAAATTTTGTTTAAAAAAATGAATTTTTGTTATTATCACTCGGGAGGTGGAAGGCTCTGTGGTCACTGATAAAGAAGCTGAGGATTTTGGGAGACCTGTCCCATTAGGGTTGTTTACCTTTTGGTTGCATGAAAGTGATGTCCGGTTTATCTTGAAGGATGAAGTGCGTTAGCAGAGGACAGACCTGGTGGCCGGACTAGGTTTTGCTTTTCAAATGTTTTGCCATTCATTATGCCCGAGTTTTATGTCCTAGAAGCGGTGACTGGGTGCAACCCGGAATCCCGGACTTTGTCATTGACGCCTATTGGTATAATGTTTACTGTGTTAGCCATGGAAAGTAGCAGAAGAGTGAAGAAATCAGACAATACCTTTTAGGGTATGTTCACACGGGGCACTTTTGCCGCATATTTGTGCTCTAATACGGGCAAGATGCTCGCGAAATTATGGCAATCCATAGCTCTCATAGAGAACTATAGATTACGCCCCCTCTCCCCGCTCGTGCAATACGATCATATTGTAAGTGATATGTCAATTATTCGCCGCGAATATGCGGCGCGAGTAATGACTGTCAATGGGGCCGGCGGAAGTATGCGCGTATTAGCGCGATCTCCCGAAAGACACGATGTACTGCGGCACGTACTGGACGCGCCGCAGTACATCGTGTGAACATACTCTTAGAGGCTAACTGAGTATATTTGATGGTAAATAGTGTAGAGCGAACAGTAAAAAGTTCTAGTTCGATCAGAACCTCAAACTTTTGAAGAAAATTTGGCTCTAAGAGTGACAGAAAAAAATTCACAGGCTAAAATACTTAATTCCTTTCACTGGCTAACTGAAAAGATGAGGACAGCTTGCAAGCAGGGGTGTAGCTATAGCGGTACAGGGCATTGCATCCTGAGGGGGCCCAAAAGCCCCTTTGACACATAGGAGATTTGGAGATGGTGTGTTATACAATTACTGAATCCCCAAAACTGCAAAAACTGAACTTTTGGACACTGAGTATGATTTAGCAAATCCAAGCACTCTGTATAATATATATCCATGTATATGAGAGTTAGACATTATGTGAGCCTGCAAATGTCGCCATATAACAGCTTCTGGGTGTGGGAAAGATGCAGCCGGCAATACCAAACTCCCTAACTATTGATGTCTATGGAGAGGAAAATGCTATCTAACTAAGAACAGTCCTGTACAGTACAGAGAGTGAGCTGAAAATGGCGTTCACAAGGCAATACAGTGAAATATTTATAACATGGTCATGTAATTTTAGCAGCCAATGAGAGCCCTGAACCTCAGCGATGACGTTTTTGACACTTTGTGCTCTGCACTGATTGGATGGCCGCCAAAAGTGCAGAAAAGTGATTGGATGGCCGCCAAAAGTGCAGGAAGTTGATCGGGTGGCTGCCAAAAGAGCAGAAAGTTGATCGGGTGGCTGCCAAAAGAGCAGAAAGTTGATTGAATGGCCGCCAAAACGACAGAAAGTTGATTGGATGGCTGCCAAAACGACAGAAAGTTGATTGGATGGCCACCCAAAGTGCTGAAAGTAGATTGGATGGCCACCAAAAGTGCTGAAAGTAGATTGGATGGCCACCAGAAGTGCAGAAAGTTGATTGGATGGCCACCAAAAGTGCTGAAAGTTGATTGGATGGCTGCCGGAAGTGCAGAAAGTTGATTGGATGGCCGCCAGAAGTGCAGAAAGCCGCTGAAAAAACTGAACTAGAACTTTACTCGAACAAACAATAAAATGTTCGATTTGGTTTGAGTTCTAAAAATTCAAGAAGTTCTACTAGAACTTTTCTAGAACAGTTTGATCAACACTAATGGTAAGCTTTCGAGAGTACTAGCTATGTATGAACTGTGAGGGTCCCAAATCACCTCCTGATAGCACACAGATAACAGCAAGAGCGAATGATCCCTCTGTCACGCCCCACAAATTTGCAGATTATTTATTTCTTGACCCGTTGTAAATAACCTCTCTACCTATATTGCATTTTGTTATTTTTCAAGATTTTAACATCCTTTGAAGATCTTTGTCTTTTGTGTATAAAAAGTCTATGAATTTTCATTTTCTTGTATAACATCATGTCTGAAGAAGGGAGCTAGTTCTCTCGAAAGCTCACCATCAAATATACTCAGCCTCTAAAGGGTAGCACTTGAGTTCTTCACTCTTTTACTATTGACGCCTTTTGAAATGTTAACACTTTATAAAGCTCGAGTCACTCGTGTAGTTTTTATAGTTTTTTATTTAGTGGAGGGTTTAAAATAAAATGCTTCTACTTCTCCTGCTGAATCTAGAGAACAAACTGTGCATGGCTACATTTAGGAAATCTGCTACTGCAGGTTTTGTTTTGGACCCAAAGTCAGTAGCACATCCTGCAGAAAGAAGAAGTAGAAGTCCTACCTTTGTATTTCCACGTTCCTTTGAGGCTGCTCCTAATTTTACACAAATAGTAGAACGCAGGGCCGGGACGATGGGTAGGCAAAGGTAGGCAACCGCCTAGTTCGCCACTTCATCCCAGACAGAAAAGGGGGCGCAATGAGGCATGGAGTGGGCTGAATTTTCCATTTGGGGGGCACTTTATCCCTTGTTTGCCTAGGGTACCAGAATACCTTGTCCTAGCCCTGGTAGAATGAAACCAGCTCACCTTAGGGGGTAATAAAGTGCATGGAGCCATGATGAATGCTAATCACAAAGGAAGTGTCCACAAGGGAAAATGGAAACATGTTCCAGCAATCTCATTAGATGAAATGTCCGTATTTATTGAAGACTTTAAATCCAATAAGGAGTCTAAATCCACAAAACTAAGGCACAGGTGCAACAGAAAATAATGTTTTTCAGGCAAAAATTGTAATAGCCCTTAAAGGGGTTGTCTCTCTACATCGATTCATCTTACCTCAGTCACTTTTTAACGTTTTCATTTTTGAATTCAGGGGCGTGTTTACTGGCTTTACTGGTTTCTTACTGGCCTGCAGTGCTGGCTGCTAAATAGCTTCTGAGCAGGTCTGTAGCTATAGCGACCAGTGTTGGTAGTCTATTAGGAGAGCTTGAACAGGTCTGTAGCTATGGCGACCAGCGCTGGCAGCCTATCAGAAGAGATCAATCAGGTCTGTAGCTATAGCCCATACAAGAGAGGATATCTAGAAATAGGTAGGACACTGTTAATGGACTCATATTATAAAGTGACTTGTTTTTGCCAAATGTTTAATATAAAGTTCAATCCTTGTAGTGAGACAACCCCTTTAATCCTAATCCTAAGTATTTTTTTTTTTTCAAAATAAGCCATGTGTGAAACCTTCCTGGTAGGAATGTTATAGACTTGTCTACTGTGTAAAATAATTATAATTATGAACTCTGTTTTTACTCTTGACAGAAAATACCAGTAAAAATTCTGAAGGACACTTGTTATCTCTAAATTATATAGTGGAAGATGGAGTGACCGTGCAGTCTACGGGAGGAAACCTCATTACCATTAATGCACATACAGGACATCAGAGGACAGATCTATCTTCTAACAATCCCAACACTGAAGGCTCTTCTCCTAACCAGTCACAGTTTGTTACCCATAGTAAAGGCCAGAAACGGAGTAAACGGTTTCATTGTGGAAAATAGTTGACGAAAGGCTCGGGTCTTTTTACACAGAGAAGAACTCAAACGGGGAAGAACATTTACTCCAGTTCAGAATGTGCAATGCTCTTTAGAAGTAAATCCAAACCTAACAGACATGGGACAATTCACACAGGTGGGAAGCCGTTTTCGTGTTCAGAATGTGGGAAGTGTTTTATAAGCAGATCATCTTGCATTGCACATGAGAGAATTCACACAAGAGAAAAACCCTATTCCTGTTCAGAGTGTGGGAAATGTTTTTCTTTTAAATCAGAACTTGCCAGACACGAGAGAATTCACACAGGAGAGAAGCCATACTCCTGTCCAGAATGTGGGAAGTGGTTTACTAATAAATCGGGTCTCGTTAAACACGAGATAAGTCACACAGGAGAGAAGCCGTATTCCTGTTCAGAATGTGGCAAATGTTTTAAGAGTAAATCTTATCTTAAGGCACATGAGAGAATTCACACAGGAGAGAAGCCGTATTCATGTTCAGAATGTGAGAAGCGTTTCACAAGTAAATCCTCTCTTCTTGCCCATAAAAGAAGTCACACGGAAGAGAAGCCGTACTCTTGTTCAGAGTGTGGGAAATGGTTTACTTTTAAGTCGCATTTTGTTAGACATGAGAGAATTCACACAGGAGAGAAGCCCTATTCATGTTCAGAATGTGGGAAACGTTTTACAAGCAAAGCTTATCTTATTGCACATGAGAAAAGTCACACGGGAGAGAAGCCGTACTCCTGTTCAGAATGTGGGAAGTGGTTTACTTTTAAATCGCATTTTGTTAGACATAAGAGAATTCACACAGGGGTAAAGCCATACTCCTGCTCTGAATGTGGGAAATGTTTTACAAGTAAATCATATCTTACTGCACATGAGAGAATTCACACAGGAGAGAATAACCAATAAACTGATTTTTTTCTAACTGTGTTTAAATCTTTATATATTATACTTGGCATCTGGTGAACTTAGTTTTGTCAATTCACCGAACAGGAGTTATGTCTTTTTTTGGCTTTCAAGAAGAAGAAGTATGATTAGACTGATATGTATGATATGTAATCACAGCTTTAGCAATTCTTGGTAATAGCCAGAGGCACAACTTAAAGCTCAGGGGCCCCAGTGAAAAAGCCATAAAAGGGCCCCCAATACTGGTATATACGTATGCGGTAGTGGGACCTTCAGGCCCCCTAAGGTTCCAGGGCCCGGTAGCGACCTCTACCTCTGCACCCCATGTAGCTATGCCCCTGGTGAAAGCCACATATATAAGCCTACATTTAAATAATATCTTCAATGCTAAACTAAATGGCTAATACACTGTTAATAATAGCCCAGACCTTTGTTCCCAGGTCACCCGTATCATGGATTTGGCTTTCTCTAACTGTTCAATATTTCAGGACTTTGTGCACAACTTGCTGATCTTTAACAAGGAGCTTAATGGCAAAATTCCCAACAGGTGTTTGATCCCTGAATCACCCAATAAATTTAGGGGATCGATGTGAACAGGGATTTAAACAGTCCTCCTCATTCTGCCGTTCACATGGCAACATCATGATACCATGACAACACCTTATAATGCTTCAACAGGACCTTGGCACTGTAAGGCCTCAAGCAGGATGTTCTCAGACGGAAGTAGCCACTGAGCTTAAAGTGTCACAGACAGTCGGACTGGCCCACCGGAGAATCCTCCGTTGGGTCCCGACTCCAACACACAGGGCCACTTTTAGGGCAGTAGAGGCAGTACTCCCATACGGGGCCAGCCAGTCTGTGAAGCAAAGGGGGCCCGCCTTCGCTAGCAGGTACTGCCCCTTGTTTCACAGTAGTGGTAGAAAGAACAGTCCACAGGACCGTTCTCTCTACCATGATAATGTGTGTGACGCCTGTGCTTTGCCGACGCCGCTGTGTATAGGGCCCCACACTACTGTGGGAGGACCTGCCGCGGCCCCAGTATTGGTGAGGAATCCAGCAGGGCCCTGGTAGCAGTGAGGGCCCGACGCTGCCTCGGTAACAATGAACTGGGCAGTGATGCGATGACTTCATCGCACCGCTTCCTCTCCTCGGACGCACACCCAAATCACTCTGCATAGGCTATGCTACCGGACTGATGGTGTGATGGCATCATGCTGCCAGTGTCGGACAGAAGAGGAAGGCGCTCTGCTGGGGAAGGAGGTAAGAATTTTTTTTTTTTTTGCCGTTATACTGTATATACCTGCCAAACTGAGGGGCTCTATATATATCTAACTAACTGCAGTGAACTAAATAAATCTGTCTGAGGGGACCTATATAACCTACCTGAGGAGACCTATATACACATGCCTGACTGAGGGGACCTATACATGACTACCTAACTAAGGGGACCTATATATCTATAAGTAAGGAGTTGCTGGAAAAGTGAGGATTCTAAAATGTGTGTGTGGTAAATTCTGTAGAGATGAGTCGTGGTCGGGAGAAGTCATCATGACGGTCTGGGCTGAAAGGAAAAAAACAAGGGGAAGACGTCCACTTCTTCCTGGGCTGGTACCTGGCCCAGGTGCAGTCGGGTGGCACTGGAGCTCAGTTGGTGTCCCTGAAAGAGACGTTTACTACGCTAGTGGCCAGATGTCCCGGAGGTTGTCCCTGCCATCCATCTCCCGGGAGCAGGTGAGGGAATCACACCATTCACTTCTTACATTGTAGTCAGGAGAAGGGGGGCACATAGTTTACTGCTTTAACTCTTTACTTTCCTGTCTGGTTTTCCTCCTGCAGAACTTTCTGTCCAACTTTTTACATTTACAGAAAGTTTTGCTTGATGTATGGTTTACTGTACTGAAGGGCAACCTACAGGTAAAACCAGACGTTTCCCTCCCCTATATATATAAAGCCCCATCTGCAGGTTTTTCTCACTCTCTGACATGAAATCAGAATAAACCTTCCCCGTTTTAGGTCAATTAGGAACAAAAATTATTTCTATTTGCCAAATGCAGAATAATGAGAGACAGAATTTTTAAGGCATTTTTAATTACTTTCTGCAAAGTCAGAAGTTTCCTCCATTTCATTAGTATTTGGTGGCTTTGCCCTTAAACTGTAATACTTGGGTCAAACGTTCTGGATCCTTCCACAAGCTTCTCACAATAGTTGGTAGGAATTTTGGCTCCTTCCTCCTGACAGAACTGGTGTCACTGAGTCATGTTTGAAGGTCGCCTTGCTCGCTCCGGCCTTTTCAGCTTTGCCCATAAATTTTCAATAGGATTGAGATCAGGGCTTTGTGATGGCCGCTCCAAAACATTGACTTGGTTCTCCTTAAGCCACTTTGTGACCAGTTTGGCAGTAGCTTCAGGTCATTGTCCATTTGGAAGACCCATTTCCGCCCAAGCATTAACTTCCTGGCTGATGTCTTGAGATGTTGCTTCAGTATTGCCACATACTCTTCTTTCCTCATGATGCCATCTATTTTGTGAAGTGCAACAGTCCCTCCTACAACAAAACAACCCCACAACATGATGCTGCTACCCCCATGTTTCACAGTTGGGATGGTGCTCTTAGGCTTCCAAGCTTCTCCCCTTTTCCTCAAAACGTAACGATGGTCATTTTTTTTTTTTTTTTCATCTTTGGCTATTTGGAAGTAGATTGCAAGTAAAATTAAACTCAAAGGGCGACCTGTCCCATTAGGGCTGCGCCTTTTTTTTTGGTGTATTTTGTATTTTAAAACTGTTGACGTCCTATTTATACAAATGACTTGTCGTACAACAAAACTAGGTGCATTTTATGCCAGGCAAGACACATTTGAATGTGCCTAAAGTAGGCGCTTCAAATATGCTAACGATAATATGCTATGTGCCTAGATTAGGTGCATCAATTATACTGTGCAAAGTAAATCAGACGCCAGATTTTTGACAGGTTCATTCATTCTGGAGCACTATACACTCATTTAATGCGCCTTAAAACTGGCGTGGAGGCGCCTCTTCTCTGACGTGTCGCCCCAAAATCATCTACTTCCTTGGCAGTGACCACAGAGCCTTACACCTCCTGGATGGTAAAACTATCTTTTACTAAATACCTTTATAAAAATAAAAAAAAAGATCAATTGTGAAATAAAATTTTTATATGCTTAGTAGCCACAAAGTTGTATGTGGGAGATACTGGCAGTCACTTCAGGGTCTAGAGAGATCACCAAAACAATTAGTAGGCTTCCTTTTACCCACACTACCCAGAGGATGGTTCTTAAACTGATATCCCCTCTGCAATAGATCATCTACATTCAATTTGGGGAAGGAGATGGTCCAATAACGCCCTAATAAAACCCTGTTGTGTCCTGCTTAACGGGCGGGGTTGTCACTCTGAAAAGGGCGCCCCACCCTACAGAGGCTCTCCCTGTAATGCCCTAGTTAGTATAGGACCAAACTCATACAGAGGTAGGCAAAAAAACATAGCTACAGGTCTATGAAAAATAGCCTATCCTGACACATTTTATTAACGGATCCTCAGGGGGCTGTGTCAATCAAAGGTGTTATATAAAATGCCCAATAATGCCAATACAGAGTATGATTATCTCCACCAGAGGACCAAAAATATTTAAAGGGGTTTTGCCACGATGTAATGTTGACGTGGGTACCCAAAATGGGTATTTAATAACTTTTCTAAATATATGTGATTACAAAAAGTCAAGCCCATGAGAGCTACAGCTTTCTTTACATGCCCTTAGTTACTTAAAAGTTTACATTAGACACGTCCAGGAGCTGATCTGGCCACGCTTGCGTGTTTGCACTTCTTATCTGATGACAGGGAACATGAGGGAGCTTGCAAGGGGCTGGGGAGAAATGTGCAGTGTATGAGGCTTTCTGCTGTATTGAGAATCCACTAGTTGTAATGTAATTATCTTAGTGAACATTGCAGCCGCTCCCTTGCTTACTCGCTCTGCTCAGGCCCCCTCTCTCTCCCCCCTGCAGCAGTTCATGACACAGCATGATTTGTTTATCATCTGTCCTGAGCAGATAACAGGTAAGGAAGTCACGTTGTGGCAAAACCCCTTTAAAGGGGTTGTCTCAGTACAAAGATCAGCTTTCAACATGTAGGGAACAGTAAATGAAGACATTTTCCAAATATATTGCTTTGTTCATTTTTTTTGTTGTGGAGCTACAAATGATTTTATCACCTGAGAGCTCTCAGGTTTCTCTAGTTATGGACCTGTTTGTTTGCTCTCCCCTTCGGTTTGTCTTATCTGATAGCAGGGAGTGGTCATCACACAGGTCACAGCACAGAACTGCTGGCAGCCTGAGAGCTTGTGTGTTATCTGATCTTTCAGACAAAAGACACTAATTACTACTGTTTACTTTAGCTCTGAAGATTCTCTGGACCTCAGAGCAGGAGATTGTTTATCTAATTAGCAGAGGTCTGAATACAGGGAGCTCATATGCTATTTACAGGCAGCTTGACCAGGAAGTGACAGGATGCATGAATGAAAGAATGCTCCTGGCTCTATGAAACAGTGAGATGAGACAACCCCTTTAAGCAATACAAAAAAAGGACTACTTTGTGGCTATTAAGTATCTAAAAATTTGATATTGATCTGTTTTTTCTAAAGATATTTAGTAAAAGTTACATTTTAGTTTTTTTTTTCTTTCAGTGATATGGTTTTATAGAGGAAAACATACAACAAAATGTACAAAATCCAACCTGTTTTTCGTTTGAAGACTGTAGCTTAAAGGGGTTGTCTCACCACGCTGTTTCACAGAGCCAAAAGCAGTTCATTCATGCATCCTGTTCCTTTCCTGGTCAGGATGTGAGTGATTAGCATATCAGCTCTGTATTGAAAGGTCTAATAATTACTCTGACATGAGAGCAGGAGATGTTTATCCAGTCCAGAGAAGATTCAGAGCTAATGTAAACAAAAGTAATTAGTCTCCTTTGTTTGTTAGATCAGCTAACACTCAAGCTTTAAAGCTGCCAGCAGTTCTGTGCTGACCTGTGTGATGATGTCATCCCTGCTATCAGATAAGGCAAACAGCAGGGAAGAGCAGGTTGGTAACCTAGAGAAACCTGAGTGCACTCAGAGCTGATAAAATCACTTTTAACTCCTAAATAAAGAAAAATAGATATAGCAATCTATTTGGAAAAAGTCTTCATTTACTGTTCCCTACACATTGAAAGCTAATTTTTGTCTGATTATGTCTGATTATGGAGGCCATAGTTCTTCCCCCATGTTTGGGTCATTTTATGAGAACCAACACTTATCAGTAGTGGTAAAACTAATTTCGTACACCACTCTTAACCCCTTCCCAACGTTTGATATACAAATACATCATGATTGGGAAGAGCCTCCCAAAAATTGATGTAACTGTATGTCATGACAATGGTGCAGGCCCAGGAGCTGCGCCTGATGGCCTAAACCGGAAATGACTCTGATTTTGGCCAATTAACAGCAACCAAGGCATCTACAGGGTAAATAAACAGCAGGTTACTTTCTGATGACACATTCCCTTTAAATTTCCAACATGGCCGCCAGTGGCATCTTGCACCCAAAGAGCTTTCCTTTTGGTTTATTCTTCGATAAACCTCCTTATTGTATAAAATCAGCGCTGGATCTCTTAGATGAACACAGAAGTCTTTTTATTTGGGAGACGCGTTTCGTGCAGCGCGGCACTTCCTCCAGTTCCGTACATTTGCATAGTATCCGGCTTGTTTAAAAACTTTTTGAAAAAACTTGCCGAGGTGCAAACATAGGAGGCATCTTGCATTTCTAAAACGAATCGTCCGAAGTTAAAAATCAACATAAATGTGCGGCGATTGCATAAAAACAATCACAATCTACAACCAAACTATTCTTTACATATTAAAATCTATTGTGTACAGGAAAAAACTTTTTAATATTTGTTAGCGCAGGCGTCTTACCGTTGGCTGTACGATCTGTTATCCTCGGGATTCAGGAATGAACACTTTGATGTAGGAACATGTTTTCACCATTAGATGGCGCTCGTCTACCTCAGGTTGTGTTCAAGCTTCTTTAAAACTACCTCCTATACATGTATATGGACTTTCCGGTGGGTTTCCGGTGCTGCAGCAGCACTGAGTACACGGCTGTACTTCACAGCCCTTTTCCCAGAGTAACTCTTGCAAGTGCCAGAGAGCTGGGGGAAACCTCCGCTCCCCGGCGCTTAACCCTTTGATTGCCGCAGTTTGTGACCACAGCATAACCAAACGGCTTTCCCCTGTTCTGTCGGGTGATCGGGACTCCCGGGGAACGGCTACACAGTCAGTCCTGGAGACTTAGAGTAGCCCCAGGGCTGTCTGTGTAACAAGCCAGTGATCAGGGCAGACTGTGTGCTGCCCTGATCCCTGCCTGTGTCAGACTGACACAGATTATAATGTATTAGCATATATGGATATGCTAATACATCACTAAGTGTTAAAAAAAAAAGTAACAGTTCCCCCTTCATGGGATTTTTTTTAAAAAAAGGAAAAAAACATAAAGTGTAAAAAAAAAAAAAAAAAAAAAATTATTAAAAAAAATGTGCCTACATTACACACACAAAAAACCTAAACATATTAGGTCTCCACACGACCGTAATAACCTGTAGAATTAATCTAACAAGTTCTTAAAGGGGTTGTATCATTACATTAAATGGTCTTCAGAATAAGGGGACAGTGAAAACAAGAAACTTTGCAATTGGATGTCATTAGCAAAGCTGTCTTGTTTTCACAGTCTCCCTTATCTTCTGTTTCTGTAAACACTGTTCCCCAGTGCCGGTCGGATTCCTCCTCCTTTCATTTCATTGGCTGACGGCTCTACTAATTTACATTCTGTCTGGCCCCCGGGAGCGTGCATTCCTGCCTCTCTCACTCAGAATAAGGGGCCGGCAACATTTCACTCTGCACAGCCAGCAGCTCCACAGTAACACTACAGCTGCTGCTAAAATCATACAACAGCAGATTTGTGCTCGGTGCCTAATGCTCCTGTGTGTAAATATAGAAGGGAGACAGATCTGTGCTGCTCTGGATGAGTTCATAGAAGACTGGATTCAACTGTAACAAACCTCCAGCTGTGAGAGGAGAAGAGATCAGTGCTCTGAGTTCGTAGAAGACTGTCTAGACTGAATGCAGGGCTGTGGTATGTAAACAGCTCTTACAAAAAAGACTGCATAGGGAGAGGACAGTGACATGTGGACAGAGAGGGTGGGGGGAACACACTGACTCGGGAGCGAGCATGAACAGTGAAGAGGGGGATAATGTCCTCCCGCTTGAGTTCAGAAACACCCAGCGGGGAGGGGAAGAAACGCCCCTGGACTTCAGGAACTGAGAAAATCAGGCTTCAAGAAAACAGCCGAACCGATGAAGCGATACATCCCCTTTAGGTGTGAAATGTGAACGGTGTAAAAAAAAAAAAAAAAAAAAAATGTTAAAAAAAATTCTGCAATTATTTATAACTGAACTTAAACTATTCCCCCCAAAAACTACAACTTGTCCCGAATAAAATGAGGCCTCGTACAACTGCGTCATTGAAAAAAATAAAAAAGTTGAAACGCAAGGAGGCAAAAACTAAAATAATGTGCGAATGTCACAAAGTACTTTTCAGGCGTTCGGCTTAAGGGGTTAATATAATACATTTGTGAGCCCTATGACATAACATGAACCCTTTAATTTTCAATGGTATTCTAATTTTTGGAGATGCGCTATTATACAGTGAAATATAAGCACAAATACCCATACGAAGTAGTTTTAAAGAAGCTTGAACGCAACCCAAGGTGCACGAGCTCCATCTAGTGGTGAAAATATGTTCCTACATCAAAGCGTTCCTATATCCCGAGCATAACAGATTGTAAAGCCGACGGCAGGACACATGCGCGGACATTCATAGGAAAGCTTTTTTCTGTACCTAATAGATTTTAATACGTAAAGAATAGTTTGGTTGCAGATTGTGATTGTTTTGATGCGATTGCTGCACGTTTATGTTGATTTTTAGTTTTAGAAGCGCACTATGCCTCATATGTTTGCACCTCCGAATGTCGGTGGTTTTTTTTCAAAAAGTATTTAAACCAAGCCAGGCACTATGCAAATGTACGGATCTGGAGGAAGGGCCTCGCTGCACGAAACGTGTCTCCCAAATAAAAGAAGTCACTTCTGTGTTCATCTAAGAGACCCAGCGCTGATTCTATACAATGAGGAGGTTGATCGATGAGTAAACCAAAAGGAAAGGTCTTACATTTCTTGTCCTGATCTCTCCTGATGAGTCACAGCCCAAGCGGCAGCGGAGCCCTCATAATGCGGTTCTCACAATTAATACTTCAGGGAATGTTGTGCCTCGATTTGCACAACCCCCCCCGCTCCCCCCAATGGTGAGCGCCCCAACCTCACATCACTCACAGATTCTGTGCTTAATGGCTTTATAGCACTAGAGTGCGCTGTCCTCTGTCTCCACTTCCATATTTTTATCCTGCGACCAAAGTAATAGGTGAGATAACCAGCTCTATCTCGTTACCTTGTGATATAAGAGGCCGGTGATTCTCCAGATCCTCCATCATGAGATCCTTGTACAGATCCTTGTGTCCTTCTAAATACTCCCACTCCTCCATGGAGAAATAGACAGCGACCTCCTGACACCTTATAGGAACCTGACACACAAAATGATACGGTCATCACCCAGACCCCTCCAGTGGTGTTACTGTATAATGTCCCAGCATTCCCAGCAGCGTCACCTCTCCAGTCAGCAGCTCCGCCATCTTGTTGGTGAGTTCTAGGATCTTCTGCTTATTGTCCCTCTCATGTATCAGTGAGTGCGGGGGAGGCTCTATGATGGGGCCCCGGCTCCATCCTCCTGACACACAGGGACAGCTGCTGGGGGCCACACAGTCACCTGACGTCTTCTTCACTACTGTGTAATCCTGTGTATGGAGAGAAATCCCTGGATCAGTCACCAATCTCCAGAAATCTAGTGACTAGAACGAATATTCCTGCACTGGAAGACGTCCAGGACACGTGTGGACTTCTGAGCTGTGACTTCCCCTGATTACTTCCTCTGGCAGAGAGGTCCATAGTCTCACTGCTCTTACAGTAAAGAACCCTCTTCTATGTTGGCCTCTTGCTATAATTACAGTATATGATGTCCCCTTTTCCTTCTGTCCTCCAGGCTATACATGCTAGGTTTTTATAGCTTTGTCTGATAATTGTTCACCTTGAAGACCTTCCACCACATTTGTGGTCTGGCCTCAAACCACATATGATTGTCTTTTTGATTATAAAATCTCTAGCTGTGACCCCAGTATTTTTGCCTAAATACAAAGAGGGAGGTTATTACCCCACATCTGGAATACTGAGTCAATTCTATAGACGGAGCCCGACCATCTGATTCCCTTGGCTCCTCCGGGCTGAACCCGACCATCTGATTTCCTTAGCTCCTCCGGGCTGAACTCGACCATCTGATTCCCTTGGCTCCTCAAGACTGAACCCGACCATCTGATTCCCTTGGCTCCTCCGGGCTGAACCTGACCATCTGATTCCCTTGGCTCCTCCAGACTGAACCCGACCATCTGATTCCCTTGGCTCCTCCGGGCTGAACCCGACCATCTGATTCCCTTGGCTCCTCCGGGCTGAACCCGACCATCTGATTCCCTTGGCTCCTCCGGGCTGAACCCGACCATCTGATTCCCTTGGCTCCTCCAGACTGAACCCGACCATCTGATTCCCTTGGCTCCTCCAGTCTGAACCCGACCATCTGATTCCCTTGGCTCCTCCGGGCTGAACCCGACCATCTGATTCCCTTGGCTCCTCCAGGCTGAACCCGACCATCTGATTCCCTTGGCTCCTCCAGTCTGAACCCGACCATCTGATTCCCTTGGCTCCTCCGGGCTGAACCCGACCATCTGATTCCCTTGGCCCCTCCGGGCTGAACCCGACCATCTGATTCCCTTGGCTCCTCCGGGCTGAACCCGACCATCTGATTCCATTGGTTCCTGGTGGGCCCTCTCCTCCTCGGTATAACGGCGACTCCCCATCCTATAACATTACTGTGGCTGCACTGGTTCCCATGATACATAACTGACCATACTGGGGGCTGATCCTCATTGCACCTATAACATTACTATGGCTGCACTGGTTCCCATTATACATAACTGACCATACTGGGGGCTGATCTGCAGGTTTTCCACTGCTTAGTTCATCACTTGGAAGCTCCTGAAGCTCTTACACAGGACGCTGGATTCCTCCTATTATGGATTTTCTCTTCTATCATTGACTTGTTAGATAATAAAGATGATAGAAATCTAGAGAAGTTACCTCTCCGGTCACCAGGTGGAGGATCTCCAAGGTGAGGTCTAATATTCTTCTGCTGATCTCATTCCTGTCCGTGTCCATCCTTGGTGGGTCATTCAGGAGAAGGAACGCTGTGTATGAGAATAGGAGAAAACTGGATGAACTGGAAGGTTCTAGTACTGCAGGCGCCTTTAGAGAAAGGAGGAGCCCAAATCATATAAAGGTAATACCATGTGTGACATACAGAACCTCTGGGGGGGCAGAGGAGAAGCAGCTTCTCAGAGCCGTCACCACATGGATACAGGGAAACTTCAGACGCAGGTCGTAATTTTTAGAAACAGTAGCACTGATCAGAGTTAAAATGTATCGTATTTAGAATCAGAATGTTGCAAAGTAAATGGACACGAGCGCGGTTGTGGTGTTATCACCAGACGTCCTCACGTGTGAGAAGCACATTGTAAATGGAAATAACCACTAGGGGTCCTCGGAGCGCTTTTGTTTAAATAATAGCTTAACCCCCTTCTGTACAGCTAGTCATAATAAATTGGTGCTTTGCATTTTTTCTACCCGCCTTCTAAGGGCCATCACTTTTTTGTTTTCTCCTTATGGACCTGAGTGAAGGTTGATTTTTTTTTTTTTAGTTTAGTTTTTATCGGTAACATTTTGGGATACGTAAGACTTTTTAATCGCTTTTTATTCCAATTTTTAGGAATTGGCAACTGGACAAAAATAAAGGCAATTTTGGCGTTTGGAATTTTTTGTTCCTCAACGGTGATGATCTTAGATTTTATAGATCGGATTTTTACAGACGCGGCGACGCCGATTATGTATAACTTTTTAATTTTTCTTATTTGTAAAATGGCAAAAGGGAGGGGTGATCTGAATTTTTCATTTTTGTATTAATTTTTATGCTATTAAACAGTTGTTGTTTTTTTTTTTTTACTTCAGTGTTAAGTACTTGACCACTAGGGGGTGCGATCGTCAGTACCCCTTTCTACATTGTATAAAAAATGCAATATGGTGTACAAAGATGGCAGCTTTATTACCTAAGGAACCAAAACATGGTGGCTATGGAAGTTTTCTTAAGGCTTCCAGCTGCCATGTTAAGAGATCAGCACCCCGTGATCGCGCTGCGGGGGTTCCGATTGCTGGCGCAACTAAAGGGTTAGATATCAGGGAACAGAGCTAGCTCTGTTCCCTGACTAGCAGCTGACACCAGCCTCCAATGTAGGGGACCGAGTTAGGCCCCGAGTAGGGGACCGATTTAGGCCCCGAGTAGAGGACCGAGTTAGGCCCCGAGTAGGGGACCGAGTTAGGCCCCGAGTAGAGGACCGAGTTAGGCCCCGAGTAGGGGACTGAGTTAGGCCCTGAGTAGCGGACCGAGTTAGGCCCCGAGTAGGGGACCGAGTTAGGCCCCGAGTAGCGGACCGAGTTAGGCCCCGAGTAGCGGACCGAGTTAGGCCCCGAGTAGTGGACCGAGTTAGGCCCCGAGTAGTGGACCGAGTTAGGCCCCGAGTAGGGGACAGAGTTAGGCCCCGAGTAGCGGACCGAGTTAGGCCCCGAGTAGCGGACCGAGTTAGGCCCCGAGTAGCGGACCGAGTTAGGCCCCGAGTAGCGGACGAGTTAGGCCCGAGTAGCGGACCGAGTTAGGCCCCGAGTAGCGGACCGAGTTAGGCCCCGAGTAGCGGACCGAGTTAATCCCCGAGTAGCGGACCGAGTTAGGCCCGAGTAGCGGACCGGAGTTAGGCCCCGAGTAGCGGACCGAGTTAGGCCCCGAGTAGCGGACCGAGTTAGGCCCCGAGTAGAGGACCGAGTTAGGCCCCGAGTAGCGGACCGAGTTAGGCCCCGAGTAGCGGACCGAGTTAGGCCCCGAGTAGCGGACCGAGTTAGGCCCCGAGTAGCGGACCGAGTTAGGCCCCGAGTAGCGGACCGAGTTAGGCCCCGAGTAGCGGACCGAGTTAGGCCCCGAGTAGCGGACCGAGTTAGGCCCCGAGTAGAGGACCGAGTTAGGCCCCGAGTAGCGGACCGAGTTAGGCCCCGAGTAGGGGACCGAGTTAGGCCCCGAGTAGCGGACCGAGTTAGGCCCCGAGTAGGGGACCGAGTTAGGCCCCGAGTAGCGGACCGAGTTAGGCCCCGAGTAGAGGACCGAGTTAGGCCCCGAGTAGTGGACCGAGTTAGGCCCCGAGTAGGGGACCGAGTTAGGCCCCGAGTAGGGGACCGAGTTAGGCCCCGAGTAGCGGACCGAGTTAGGCCCCGAGTAGAGGACCGAGTTAGGCCCCGAGTAGCGGACCGAGTTAGGCCCCGAGTAGTGGACCGAGTTAGGCCCCGAGTAGTGGACCGAGTTAGGCCCCGAGTAGGGGACCGAGTTAGGCCCGAGTAAGAGGACCGAGTTAGGCCCGAGTAGAGGACCGAGATAGGCCCCGAGTAGGGGACCGAGTTAGGCCCCGAGTAGGGGACCGACATAGGCCCCGAGTAGCGGACCGAGTTAGGCCCCGAGTAGGGGACCGAGTTAGGCCCCGAGTAGCGGACCGAGTTAGGCCCGAGTAGGGGACCGAGTTAGGCCCCGAGTAGAGGACCGAGTTAGGCCCCGAGTAGCGGACCGAGTTAGGCCCCGAGTAGTGGACCGAGTTAGGCCCGAGTAGGGGACTGAGTTAGGCCCCGAGTAGCGGACCGAAAAGGCCCGAGTGCGGACCGAGTTAGGCCCCGAGTAGTGGACCGAGTTAGGCCCCGAGTAGTGGACCGAGTTAGGCCCCGAGTAGGGGACTGAGTTAGGCCCGAGTAGGGACCGAAATAGGCCCCGAGTAGCGGACCGAGTTAGGCCCGAGTAGGGGACCGAAATAGGCCCCGAGTAGCGGACGAGTTAGGCCCCGAGTAGGGGACCGAGTTAGGCCCCGAGTAGCGGACCGAGTTAGGCCCCGAGTAGGGGACCGGGTTAGGCCCCGAGTAGAGGACCGAGTTAGGCCCCGAGTAGGGGACCGGGTTAGGCCCCGAGTCGTGGACCGAGTTAGGCCCCGAGTAGCGGACCGAGTTAGGCCCCGAGTAGGGGACCGAGTTAGGCCCCGAGTAGGGGACCGAGTTAGGCCCCGAGTAGCGGACCGAGTTAGGCCCCGAGTAGCGGACCGAGTTAGGCCCCGAGTAGCAGACTGAGTAAGTCTGCTACATAGGTCCTTTCTCATTAACATGTGTTTGTAAAGGCTTAAAGGGGTTTTCTCACCATGCAGTTTCTCGGAGCCACAGGCAGCTTCAGGCTCTTCTTAGTCAGGCTGTGGGTGGGTCTATAGCAGCGATTGGCTTATCAGCTCTGCTGTTCCTAGCTGATCCTGTTACAGTGACATGAATGCAGGAGGTTTATAATCTGTATTGTACAAGGCTACAGAGGATTAAAACTTGTCATTAACTTAGGTTAATAAGCTGCTGTGCTAGAGATAAGATTCCACAGGGAGTGACTCATCAGGGTCGGACAGGGCAGCCAGAGCAATCAGAGCAGAGAGAGGTGGTCGGGAACATGTGTAAATAAAATCTTCTTTATCTCCAAAACAAAGCAAAATAAAAACAGCAATGCTCCTAGTAAGCTGAATGGAAATAACAATACATAATTAGTGTTTTTGGCCACTAGATGCTCCTAGTAAGCTGAATGGAAATAGTTAGATGTAATTAGTGTATTTGGCCACTAGATGTCCCCAGTTACCTGAATGGAAATAGTAAGATGTAATTAGTGTATTTGGCCACTAGATGTCCCCAGTTACCTGAATGGAAATAGTGAGATGTAATTAGTGTATTTGGCCACTAGATGTCCCCAGTTACCTGAATGGAAATAGTAAGATGTAATTAGTGTATTTGGCCACTAGATGTCCCCGTTACTGAATGGAAATAGTGAGATGTAATTAGTGTATTTGGCTACTAGATGTCCCCAGTAAGCTGAATGGAAATAGTAAGATGTAATTAGTGTATTTGGCCACTAGATGTCCTCGGTCAGCTGAAAGGAAATAGATATAAGTAGCGTATTTAAACACTTGGGGCGATATCTATGTATTTTGGCACTCAGACACCATTTTTTTGCATGCATTACTAGCGTAGAATGCGCCTGAATGTATGAACCTGTTCTACTGCCTTTCATAGATTAGATGCTTCTAGCTTGAAAACAACAAATCAGGCTCGGGTAGATGACTTTTAACCTGGTCTGGCTGTTCTAAATGTTTTGCGCCTAGTTTTGCTGTCCTTCCATCATAAATGTGTAGAATCATACGGTTGTGGTGCGGCGCCTCCAGCACCACCACCACCACCACCCTCCCCTCCCCCCCCCATCTCAGGCGCATTACAAAGTGTTGCAGGCGCCCTGATTATAAATCTAGTGAACAGGGCTGCATTAGTTTTTGAGCTGCAAGGACGCCAGAATACTGGCACAACCCCGTACATGCATGTTGCTCTAAATGTCCCCAGTAAGCTGAATTTAAATACTGAGATGTAAGTAGTGTGTTTGGCCACTAGATGTCCCTGGTAAGCTGAATGGAAATAGCGAGATGTAATTAGTATATTTGGCCACTAGATGTCCCTAGTAAGCTAAATAGAAATATTAAAATGGGATTAAAGGATCAGCACCCCATAATCTCACTCGAGCGCAGCCGCAACATCTAAGGGGTTAAACAGCAAGGAAGGGAGCCAGCTCCATTTTCTGTTAGCAGGCGGTATCAGCTGCATTTCGTAGCTAACACCAACCTCCTATGTAGCAGACTGAATAAGCCCTGAGTAGTGGACTTAGTAATCCTTCTACACAGGTCCTTACTGGCACCATACTCCTTAACATGTGTCTGTAAAGGGTTAAAGGAGTTTTCCCACCATTCAGTTTTACAGAGCCATAGGCAGCTCCAGGTTGTTCCGGGTCAGGCTGTGGGTGGGTCTATAGCAGCGATTGGCATATTAGCTCTGCTGCTCCAGGGTCGAACAAGGCAATCAGAGCAGAGAGAGGTGGTCGGAGGCTTTTGTAGATAAAATCTCCTCTATCTCCTAAACAAAGCAAAATAAAAACAGCAATGTCATTGGTAATAATCTTTTTTTTTTATCTTATCTAGATGTTTAACACTAATCATTGTGGTGAGAGGACCCTTTTAATGCAATACGAAACATACTTAGTGGATTCAGCCACTAGATGCCCCTAGTAAGTTGAATGGAAATAGCGAGATGTAATTAGTGTATTTGGCCAATAGATGCCCCTAGTAAGCTGAATGGAAATATTGAGATGTAATTAGTGAATTTGGCCACTAGATGCCCCTAGTAAGCTGAATGGAAATAGCGAGATGTAATTAGTGTTTTTGGCCACTAGATGCCCCTAGTAAGCTGAATGGAAATAGTGAAATGTAATTAGTGTATTTGGCCACTAGATGCCCCTAGTAAGCTGAATGGAAATAGTGCGATGTAATTAGTGTATTTGGCCACTAGATGCCCCTAGTAAGCTGAATGGAAATAGCGAGGTTTGATAATGTGTTGGCTGAAAAATATCAGAACGTGGTGCAGGGAAGTTTATGCTCAGCGCATTTATCGGAGCGTGTTAGGAGCAAGATGTATTGCATAAAAAGTAGCTACTTAAAGGGAAATTTTAGTTACTTATATGAGAACTCCCAAATAATTTATATCTTCTTAATACAAATGACCAATAAATAAATACATAGATTAATATAATCAACAAAATTAAAACCCTTCATAATAGAAGTATATATCACCCCAAGAAGGTGCAGACATTTCTCGTTTGAGGTTGTAAACCAGTCCTGGATAATGTCAGTAGCTCGAGATTAATGCGCAGAATGAGATTTACAAACATCACATGTATATAAAATATGAAATATGCAAAATAGAAGTGTATATAAAAACAAATACTGGTATATACACTGACGAGCAAAAGGATAACAATGTTTTGAACCTTTTACTTTCAGGCTCCATATCTCACCATCCACTACAGCTTTCAACATGAGGCCACCATCATTTTAGAGACAATCATCTTGGCTTCCTCATACATAACTTTGACCTGCAACTATTTAGCATATGCTTATTACTGCAGATTCTCGTCCTGTAACTGCATTGTTACTGTTTTGCTCCTGGTCGTTGGACAATCTTTTTCTTCTTGTTACTACAAATTACAACTTGTCCTCACATTCCCTAATAGCTCAGTGTGTTATTAGGATGATTCCTAAGTGAAAGGTCACTGATTCGAGCAGCTATGAAGAAGATTCCCCAAGAAAAGAGAAGCAGCATCATCCAGCTCATCGATAGCGTCTCTGGGCCAAGAAAATTGCCGGACTGCATCAGGTGAGGCCCTGACAGCGGGAAGAATATGGAATGAAGTCCGTCCAAAGGCAAGAGGTGACGTTCAGGGGAAATATTAGAGCCAACAAGTCGCTCATCACAAGGTCTATCGTTCTGAGCTAAGGACAGGGGCGGCTCGTTCCATGGTCAAGCACCGGGGCCCTTACGCAGGTCTGGAATGATGGCCCGAAAAAAGGGAACGGGCTTCAATCTCCTCATAAGAAGCGTCTGCAAAGAGTTTACAGAAAAGGAAGAAAAATGGAAGACTGGGAAAAGAGGGATTTGGAGCGATGAAGATGAAAGTCAATAGACCGGGCTCTGATGGGGGGAATGGGAAGAACCAAGAGAAGGGGGGAAGGGGAACGGGGGATGGGGCGAGAACCGGGAGGGCGAAGAGGATAGGAATCAATAGACCGGGCTATGATGGGTGGGAAAGGGGAAGAACCGAAGGTGAGATAGAGGGTTTAAATGGAAGACCGGAGGGGAGAAAGGGTCAATAATAGACCGGGCACTGATGGGGGAATGGAAGAAGAGAACAAAGAGGGAGAAGAGGTGGAATGGCCAAGAACAAAGGGGCGAGCGATGAAAGTCAATAGACCGGGCCTGATGGGGAAATGGGAAGAACCAGGGGAGAAGGGGGAAAAGGAGCAGAGATAAAAGTCAATAGACCGGTGCTCTGATGGTGGGAATGGGAAGAACCAAGGGAGAAGGGGGCGAACGGAGAGAGAGATGGAAGTCAATAGACCGGGCTCTGATGGGGGGAATGGGAAGAATGAAGGGAGAAGGAGCGAGCAGGGCGAGAGATTAAAGTCAATAGACTGGGCTCTGATGGGGGGAATGGGAAGAACCAAGGGAGAAGGGGGGGAACGGAGCGAGAGATGAAAGTCAATAGACCGGGCTCTGATGGGGGGAATGGGAAGAACCAAGGGAGAAGGGGCGAAAGGAGCGAGAGATGGAAGTCAATAGACCGGGCTCTGATGGGGGGAATGGGAAGAACCAAGGGAGAAGGAGCGAGCAGGGCGAGAGATTAAAGTCAATAGACCTGGCTCTGATGGGGGGAATGGGAATAACCAAGGGAGAAGGGGGGAAACGGGGCGAGAGATGAAAGTCAATAGACCGGGCTCTGATGGGGGGAATGGGAAGAATCAAGTGAGAATGGGCGAAAAAGAGCGAGGGAAAGGGAAGTCAATAGACCGGGCACTGATGGGGGGAATGGGAAGAACCAAGGGGGAGAAGGGGGGATGAAAAACGGGGCGAGGGGGTGAATGGGGGGGAAAGCAAATAGTAAACCCGGGCTCTGATGGGGCAATGGGAAGAACCAAGGGAGAAGGAGCGAGCAGGGCGAGAGATGAAAGTCAATAGACTGGGCTCTGATGGGGGGAATGGGAAGAACCAAGGGAGAAGGGGAGAGAGATGAAAATCAATAGACCGGACTCTGATGGGGACAATGGGAAGAACCAAGGGAGAAGGGGTGAACAGGGCGAGAGATGAAAGTCAATAGACCGGGCTCTGATGGGGGAATGGGAAGAACTAAGGGAGAAGGGGCAAGAGATAAAAGTCAATAGACCGGACTCTGATGGGGGGAATGGGAGGAACGGAGCGAGAGATGAAAGTCAATAGACTGGGCTCTGATGGGGGGAATGGGAAGAACCAAGGGAGAAGGGGGGGGGGGGAAAAACAAGAGGCCGAGAAAAAAAAGATGAAAATCAATAGACCGGGCTCTGATGGGGGGAATGGGCAGAACCACGGGCGAAGGGCGAACGGAGCGAGAGATGAAAGTCAATAGATCGGGCTCTGATGGGGGGAATGGTAAGAACCAAGGGAGAAGGGGCGAACAGAGCGAGAGATGAAAGTCAATAGACTAGGCTGTGTGGGGGGGGCAAATGGGACGAATCAAGGGAAAAGGGGACCTGTATCGAGAAATTGAAGGAACTGTCAGGTTCGGTGGAGGAAGCCTGAGGATATGGGGAGGGGTCACAGCCAAAGATGGGGGAGACTTGACCAGGATGGATGGTGACCTCAATGCCGAGCTCTATGTGAGTGTCCTACAAGATGAGATACTTCATACACTAGAGTACTATGGGTATGAAAAGGACAACATAGTGTCCAGCAGGACAATAACCCAAAGCAGATGTCAAGGTTGGAGAAGGAATGGTTCAATGACCATGAAGTAGAGTTGCTGTATTGGCCCCCACATTCCCACTTCTGAGTACAGGACTTCAATCACCGGGTAAGGTTCCAACTCCCACTTGGAATCCAACTTGCTGGTCCGATGATAATTTCTCAACCATACCCCATCGCCTATGTCCAGGATCTCAGCATGAGCATGCAAGTTAACATTGGCTTCCTGCCATCTTCTGGCCTTGTCCACCTTAGAGGCAATGATCTCTTGGGCCTCCTCCAGGCGTCTATGTTGATCCACCTGCCAGGTTGTTTCTGGCAACTGGTTGATGCCTTTGATGCCTCAGCCTCTAATGCAAGAGGTAGGTGCCTCCGATGCATCAGCAGTAGACAGTCGGCTGGTCAGAGTCTCTAGCCGCTTGATGAGGGTCTCCGGGCTCTTGGTCGGAAGTCTACATGATCCTCCAGACGAACGATAGCTTCTGTAGTGATGCCTTGCACTGCCTGGACCACTATGGAAGTAACTGTATAGAAGAAGGCAGAGAGACAGGAGTAGGCATAGATGACACATCAGGGGGAGGGCAACTGGCTCCTTTCCAGCACCCGAACAACTGTCTTTCAAAAGTCTTGGAAGGGCATATGGGGGAGCTGCTCTGCTATCATCCTCAGCTGACTCTTGATATGATCTGAGCAAGCCCCTTTAATGAAATGTTCCCAGAGGACATGATCTGCATTGCCCTGCTCTTGAGAGTCAGCCTGGGTAACAGAAAGTCAATAGACCTTATGGTCTCTTGCTAGGAATAGGAATAGTCAATGACTCTCCGAACCTTTGTCTTCTCTCAAAGAACCACATCTTCATTTTGGACAAAGAACGGTCCTCAAACTCAGTCTGCAACTTGTCAAACATGGCTTCTCTCCGAATAAGACCAGGTTTTTGTCTCCTGGAGTGAAGCTCCTTTCAGCCATTAATATCTCCACCTGTTGCTCTTGTGAACAGGGGTACATCTGAAAGAGGGACAAGGTCTGATCCCCCCCCCCCCCGACATTTTCAAATAGCCCTCTTCAGGACGAATATTCCACAGAGGTGCTTTCACTTCAACTGCAGGGAGCACTTTCCTTCTGTTGCAGATTTGATACACTTTATTGTGGATATTTCGTTATGGTGGGCCCATAATCTGAATCCTGTTTGTGGACGCCTATTCGTGTAGTGGGCCCCAGGGGATGGCAAAAGGGAGACGTGCTTGAGAAAGGGGGCGTGGCTCCCGAAAAGGCGTGGAGTACCCGATGAGAGTAGTAGTATATATCTCCCATGTAGCACGCTTGAAGTGTCTCAGTATATAATGGTAGTCTAATCTTCCTCCTTCAGCATTCCTGTGGACCTCTCAATGGTCATTCGGGCTGGCAGCTTTCCTCTTTCTCAGCTATACTTTAGCAGCAAAGCTGTAGATTAGTCTCTCTCAACCTCCGCACTCGTCTTCCGTCATACTCAGACCAACTGTTTTCTCTCTTGCCCCCCAACTGTCACTTACCTCGTCTCCTCTCTACCCTCTTGTCCAATCAGAAGCTAGGTGTTGGAACATGTGATGTGTGGTGCATTGTGGGGAAAGAGACTTCTGGCACAGAGGCTGATACAATACTTTCTTAAAGATGCAGATCACCATATAAACATTACACATATATAACACATAATACACTGTAACGAGAGACCCATCCCTGACTCAACCTTACAACATGCAATACCCAGTACTGGAGTATCACATAAGTATGAAAACTGTCTAGCGGTAATACTGTCTTTTTTGCCCATAGCAACCAATCAGAGCTTAGCTTTTATTCTTCCAGAGCCCTATATAAAATGAATGCTGAGCTCTGATTAGTTGCTATGGGTTCTGATTGGTCACTATGAGCTCTGATTAGTCACTATGAGCTCTGATTGGTCGCTATGAGCTCTGGTTGTTAAGAGCTCTGATCGGTCGCTGTGAGCTCTGATCGGTCGCTGTGAGCTCTGATCGGTCGCTGTGAGCTCTGATCGGTCGCTGTGAGCTCTGATCGGTCGCTGTGAGCTCTGATCGGTCGCTGTGAGCTCTGATTGGTCGCTATGAGCTCTGATCGGTCGCTATGAGCTCTGATTGGTCGCTATGAGCTCCGATCGGTCGCTATGAGCTCTGATTGGTCGCTATGTGCTCTGATCGGTCGCTATGAGCTCTGATTGGTCGCTATGAGCTCTGATTGGTCGCTATGAGCTCTGATTGTTAAGAGCTCCGATTGGTCACTATGAGCTCTGATTGGTCGCAATGTGCTCTGATCGGTCGCTATGAGCTCTGATTGGTCGCTATGTGCTCTGATTGGTCGCTATGTGCTCTGATTGGTCACTATGAGCTGTGGTTGCTATGAGCTCTGATCGGTTGCTATGGGCAACATGGACAGTCTTATCCTTGAGGAGAGAGTTTTCCCCTTTTGAAGCCCCTCTTGCCTCTCACCCAACCAACCAGTAAGTTCTACACTGCACTGATGAGGGGAAAATACCCCGAAACAGCTGTCCGTAGTTGAACTTAACTGGTTTGGCTCAAATCCCTTTCACATTGCAAGGCTCCAGTGAGCTACATGTGAATTGAGGATAACTACATCCAATAGAGGGCGCTGTGGAGCTCCTCAGCTCTTTTCCCCGAAGCCTTTGCTTTATGCAAAACAGCCAGTGAGGTCTGAATGGCAAGTAAACCCTCACAATGTATCAGCTGATTACCTAGATAACACATGCATCATTCCATCACAATCTCCCATACCACCCCACAATCCCCGTTACCACCTCCCTCTAATTTAATTCCCATTGATCGCCGTCCTGCTCTCCACCTCCGTCAGCTCCACAGTCTTCTCGGCATCTTCCCCCTTCCTCTGTCTTTCCTGCTTCTATTATCAAGGTTCCGAATATTGTTGATGACGCCAAACCCGGATCTGTTCCAATAGTTCCTTTTCTAGAACTTCAGTCTCTGAACGCCTATGACCTCCCGCCATTAACCCTTTGGTTTTTTAGGGTCATCATTTTAGTTTTTTTTTCCTCCCTGCCTTCTAAAAGACATTACATTTTTCTTTTATTTTTTTCTATCAACACAGACATATGATGTGTTCTCTAGGTTGATACGATTCTGGCAACACCAAATATGTCGGGTTTTTGTTATGTTTTAGTACCGTAAAAAAAAAAATTAAAAAATTCTATTTGATACATTTGCGCCCCAAAGTTTTGGCACATTACAAAGGGCCTTATCGCGCCAAAGTTTGGAGTGCACCTGTTCATACTTTTTTGGGGGCTCAAATTACATGGGAAAACTGGCGCAGCCCCGTTCATACATGTCGCCTGGAGTTCTTATTTTGGAAAACAGCATAAGGTACAACCTCAAAAAACAAAAAAATATTGGGCGCATCCAAAACAAAGTTAAAGAAAAAGATGCAGGCGCTCGCCGAAAACGATGCGAACACAAAAACATGTCAGCAACACTCTGCAGACACTAGGACACAGTCAAACCATGCATATATGAAGGAATTCAAAATGTATTTTTGCTACTTTTTGGATACATGAAGGTTTGAGATTCAGAAAAGTGGCGTTTCCACGGCAGTTTTTGGTGCATTAAACCAGTGTAAAATGCGCCAGAAAATCCGATCCTTTCAAAAATCTGGCGTCGGGTATACCTTGCACAGAAAACGTAATGCGCCTAAAACGAATCGCGTCAAAAAAGGCGCATTACGCAACTCGTGGCACATAGCATATCATTGGTATTTTATGTAATGCGCCTATCGAGAAATTGCCTGGAGTCGCATAACATATGTAATGCACCTCAATAGGTGCATTGTGCATTGTGGTTGAACACTCGCTCAGCAGTGAGTGTTGTGATTACTAAGCAGGGAAGAGACTGACAATAGCTTCCTGAGAGGAGAGGTGATGTCTGAGCATGTGCAGCCAGGACTGAGGAGCTCTCGTCCCTGGCCGTATCCCCTGGAGACGAGCTGTAAACAATGAATCACTAAAGTAGGAGCTAAAATAAATATGGTAGAGAATTTTCAATAATGATGAATGGGGACAATGTTTATTATTTAATTTGCAAGCTTCCCACATCAATTTTACTTGGTGACCAAACCTCTTTAAGGATGCACTGACCATTGGACAAATTCTGCACGTGTATTTGTGTGATAATAAAGCAAAATGACCTGGTCTCACATTGGATAAAAGCAGTTGAACGTTTATTTAGAAGTAATATTTTACATGCAAATGAGGAGTAACTTAATAAAAGAGATAAGAATTCATCAAAACGAGAGCCGTACACAGAGACCTCAAGTCAGAGAGATAAGTCCGATTCATCGTCAATGATGCCAGCCCTTTGAAGGGGTTTTGCCACCGTTGACAATGATGATCATTGTCTGATAGGTGCGGGTCCCACCTCTGGGAGAATGGGCGCCCAAAACTCTCAGCGCAGACTGGAGAATTGGTCGCGCTGCTGTACAACTCTCCATTCTGTTCTATGGGAGTTCCAAGCAGAGCCAAACATTCCACTCTCCTGTACTGGGAACTCCCATAGAACAGAATGGAGAACACAGCGCTCCCCTGTACTGGGAACTCCCATAGAGGAGAAGGGAGAACACAACGCTCCCCTGTACTGGGAACTCCCCATAGAGCAGAATGGAGAACACAGCGCTCCCCTGTACTGGGAACTCCCCATATGAGCAGAATGGAGAACACAGCAGCTCTCCTGTAATTGGGAAACTCCCATAGTACAGAATGGAGAACACAGCGCTCCCCTGTACTGGGAACTCCCATAGAGGAGAATGGAGAACACAACGCTCCCCTGTACTGGGAACTCCCCATAGAGCAGAATGGAGAACACAGCGCTCCCCTGTACTGGGAACTCCCCATAGAGCAGAATGGAGAACACAGCGCTCCCCTGTACTGGGAACTCCTCATAGAGCAGAATGGAGAACACAGCGCTCCCCTGTACTGGGAACTCCCATAGAACAGAATGGAGAACACAGCGCTCTCCTGAACTGGGAACTCCCATAGAACAGAATGGAGAACACAGCGCTCCCCTGTACTGGGAATTCCATAGAGCAGAATGAAGAACACAGCGCTCCCCTGTACTGGGAACTCCCATAAAACAGAATGGAGAACACAGCGCTCCCCTGTACTGGGAACTCCCATAGAACAGAATGGAGAACACAGCGCTCCCCTGTACTGGGAACTCCCAAAGAACAGAATGGAGAACACAGCGCTCCCCTGTACTGGGAACTCCCCATAGAGCAGAATGGAGAACACAGCGCTCCCCTGTACTGGGAACTCCCATAGAACAAAGTGAAGAGTGACTGCACAAGTGTGGCCTGCTCTCCCCTCGTCGCTGCGAGTGGAGGACATGTTCCGCACTCGTGGCAGAACCCCTTTAAGGCTATTCTCTGTCTCTCCGCCATAAGAGCTCTAAGTGCACTAATCTCATATACAGTACATAACTTATTTACATAAATCATTGTTTCGGTTCCCCACCCCCTCCCCCCCCACGGTCCATGGAGAGTATCTGATCCCATTAGTAAATCATACAGAACATTTCATTCCTGTAGGCAGAGTTCTTGGTTACAGGGAAATATATCATAAAACTAGGAGAGCCACAAGCGGTTTACACATATGTATATATATATATATATATATAACGGAATACTGGTTATTAGCAGAGCTATATTGATTACTTTCCTGTAATGTAAGTGGATTCTCTCATACTGAACCAGGTTTAAACGTATGTACGGCTAGATTCACAACCTTGGGTTTTTGCCGCGCTTTGTCATCTTACTTAACATGGATTTCACCACATTTCAAGCGTGCGGACTAGCCGGCCGCAACCAGTAGAGCTAATCTCCATCCTAGCTCTGACTATGTGAAACATGTAGAGAATTGATCTGCATACATTGTATGGCACATAACATGACACATAAGAAAATGCACCAAGCTCCGGAATGGTGACGAACAACATTCAAGCTAATGAGACTCTTTACATGTGTTTTCTCAGGTGCAAAATGGTATTTAAGACTCCATTTTTACCCACCAAAATGCACTTGAAAAAATACAGTGTAAATATAGCCCGATCACGTATCACATTCTAACCCCAAATAGGACGTCTCTGCTACGTGACTTCTTCCGTGTCTAACAAGACCCGATTTATGCGTAAAGCTCTTCCCACAAACTGGACACGAAAACGGCTTCTTTTCCAAATGAGTTCTCCAATGACTAACAAGCGAAGACTTATTAGTAAAGCATTTCCCACATTGTGAACACGAATACGGCTTTTCTCCCGAGTGAATTCTCCCATGTCTCACAAGTTCCGATTTGGTGGCAAAACATTTTTCACATTCCGTGCACAAATAGGGCTTCTCTCTCGTGTGACTTTTTTCGTGTGTAGTGAGATGCGACTTACTCGTAAAACATTTCCCGCACTCTGAACATGGATAGGGCTTTTCTCCCGTGTGAGTTCTGCCATGTCGAATGAGATCTGATTTCGTAGTGAAACATTTTTCACATTCTGAACACAAATATGGCTTCTCTCCTGTGTGAGTTCTCCAATGACTAACGAGCTGCGATTTAATGATAAAACACTTCCCGCATTCTGAACATGAATATGGCTTCTCCCCTGTGTGAATTCTCTTATGTATAGCAAGATATGATTTACTTGTAAAGTTTCTCCCACATTCTGAACATGAATATGGATTCTCTCCTGTGTGAAGTATTTCATGTGCAGTGAGGTAGGATTTACTTGTAAAACATTTCTCACAATGTGAACATGAATAGGGCTTCTGGCCTGAATGAATTTTCTCATGTCTAACAAGATCGGATTTGCTTTGAAAGCACTTGCCACATTTTGGACAGGAATATGGTTTCTCTCCTCTGTGAATTCTCTCATGCCTAACAAGATGTGACTTGCTTGAAAAGCATTTCCCACATTGGGAGCATGAATAGGGTGGTCCTCCCGTGTGAATTCTCTCATTCCTCACAGGTTTTGACTTATTAATAACCCCATCCCACATTCTGATCTGGAGTAAATATTGTTCCCGGTGTGAGTTCTTCGGTGTGTAGAAAGATCAAAGCTTTTTTTCATTTGCTTAACATACCAAATCCTTTTACCCCCTTTCTGGCCGTTCATTTGGGTAACAACCTGTGATTGGTCAGGAGCAGTTTTCTCGTGATCAGGAGAATTAAAAGATAGATCCGTATTCTGAAGTCCTGGATTTATTTGAACAGTAATGATGTTTTCTTTCAAGGAGTGCTGCATGGTCTCTTCATCTTCTACTTTATAATTTAGAGATAACAAGTTTCCTTCAGGATTCAGACCAGAATTTTCTTCTGAGGAATACTGCATAACCTCTTCCCCTTTTACCTTATAATTTAAAGATAACAAGTTTCCCATAAAATTCCGACCAGCATTCCCTTCTGAAGAGTGCTGCAAGATCTCTTCGTCTTCTACTTTATAATTTTGATATAACGTGTATCCCTGGGAATTCGGACCAGTATTCCTTTCCGAAGAGTGCTGCAAGATCTCTTCATCTTCTACTTTAAAATTTAGAGATGACAAGTGTCCCTCAGAATTCAGACCAGTATTCCTTTCCGAAGAGTGCTGCAAGATCTCTTCGTCTTCTACTTTATAATTTTGATATAACAAGTATCCCTTGGACTTCAGACCAGCATTCAATTCTGAAGAGTGTTGCAAGATCTCTTCATCTTCTACTTTATAATTTTGATATAACATGTATCCCTGGGAATTCGGACCAGTATTCCTTTCCGAAGAGTGCTGCAAGATCTCTTCATCTTCTACTTTATAATTTTGAGATAAGAAGTATCCCTTGGACTTCAGACCAGCATTCAATTCTGAAGAGTGCTGCAAGATCTCTTCATCTTCTACTTTATAATTTTGAGATAAGAAGTATCCCTTGGACTTCAGACCAGCATTTTGTTTTGGAGAGTGCTGCAAGATCTCTTCATCTTCTACTTTATAATTTTGAGATAACAAGTATCTCTTGGAATTCAGACCAGCATTCAGTTCTGAAGAGTGCTGGAAGATCTCTTCATCTTCTACTTTATAATTTTGATAGAACATGTATTCCTTGGACTTCAGACCACCATTTTCTTCTGAAGCGTGATGCAAGATCTCTTCATCTTCTACTTTGAAATTTAGAGATAACAAATGTCCCTCAGAATTAAGACCAGCATTTCCTTCCAAAGAGTGCTGCAAGATCTCTTCATCTTCTACTTTATAATTTTGATAGAACAGGTATCCCTTGGACTTCAGATCAGCATTCCCATCTGGAGAGTGCTGGAAGATCTCTTCATCTTCTACTTTAAAATTTTGAGATAACATGTGTCCCTTGGAATTCAGACCAGCCTTCCCTTCTGAAGAGTCCTGCAAGATCTCTTCGTCTTCTACTTTAAAATTTTGAGATAACATATGTCCCTTGGAATTCAGACTAGCCTTCCCTTCCGAGGAGTGCTGCAAGATCTCTTCGTCTTCTACTTTAAAATTTTGATATAACAAGTGTCCCTTGGAATTCAGACCAGAATTCCCTTCCGAAGAGTGTTGCAAGATCTCTTCGTCTTCTACTTTACAATTTACAGATAAGTGTCCCTCAGAATTCAGATCAGTATTTTCTTCCGAAGAGTGCTGCCAGATCTCTTCATCTTCTACTTTGAAATTTAGAGATAACAAGTGTCCCTTGGAATCCAGACCAGAATTCCCTTCCGAAGAGTGTTGCAAGATCTCTTCGTCTTCTACTTTGAAATTTAGAGATAACAAGTGTCCCTTGGAATTCTGACCGGAATTTTCTGTTAAGATAAAAAATGGATTTTATGATTTTTTTTAATGTTTTTTGACAAAATAGACAAGTTTATAATATTCCTATGAGGATGGTTTAACACATGACTTATATTGCAAATCTGCCACTGGAGTTTCCATGCAGAAGGAAGGAGCGGACTCAAAGGGGATGGGAACTATAATGGAAGGACTTCTACTTCTCATTTCTGCCTTTTGGCTCAGAGAAACTGCAGAGGCAGATTTCTAAAAAAAGAGATCTGAGAAACCTCCCTTAGGCTGGAAACACACATGCAGTTTTGGTTTTAATTCTTTGAGCCAGAAATAGATCCAACAGGAAGAAATAAGTCTTTTATTTTGAATTCCCTCCAAAAGTTGCATGTGCAATCCCTGGTTTATAAAGCTTTAACATTTTAAAATATGTCAATGACGAAGTCCAGGTCCAAAGTCCCAATTTTATAACATGAACCTTGGACGTAATACAATTCAAAAATGTTAAAAGCAAAACCTTACCTATCTTCTGCTTGTCCATTGGGCCTTCAAAACCAATTGAGCCTCAGTATAACACAAAAAGGGACACCTCCATTAAAAATGGTAATTCATCAACATATGATGTATGCGGTATGTTATTAGTATAATTTTGTACCGTGTTAGCCATAGAAAGTAGTAGAAGAGTGAAGAAATCAGGCGATACCTTTTAGAGGCTGAGTATATTTGATGGTGAGCTTTCAAGAGTACTCTCTCTCTTCTTCAGACATGATGTTATACCTGATGTTATGGTAGAACATCATGTCTGAAGAAGAGAGCTAGTACTCTCGAAAGCTCACCATCAAATATACTCAGTTAGCCTCTAAAAGGTATCGCCCGATTTCTTCACTCTTCTACTCGGTATGTTATTAGGCAGCAAGTACTTCTGCAAATTACAAACCTGAAGCATTGGACAGGTCTGCTTTTCTACGAGCTCATAGTACTAGGGCTCTTTAAATTTCTACAGCCGAAAGAGGCAGACTAGATGTGCTCTGCAGCCTCTTAGATGTCTCCTAATACCTTCATTCCTCACTATAGAATAATTCTAAGGTCAACAGGTCTTCTCTACTGAAATTATTCCAGTCTGAACTACAGAAAAATTATACTAAAGGGTGGACTTTAGAGTAACTATTTTATAGTATACTCCTCTTCATTAAAACTTCCATCTGTCCTATCGGCTCGCAGGGTTGAGATTAGTCCTTTCAGCAGCACAATATAGGGTTAAAGGAAAACAGATTTACATTCTAAATCTTCAGCTTTGTAACTGTGCCATATACATTAATATATAGGTTATATAAAGTTTTAAGAACAAGGCAAAAAGTTGTGACTAAGGCTTTTTTTTTTAATAATATTTTATTTTTTGTGTGTTTGTTTTATTTTGCATACTTTTTTTTACTTCAAATAGACAAGAGATTTTTTGATATGTATTTTTTTACTGATTTCCCTCTAATGGAGGCTCATGTTTTAGTCATAGTTACAGGGGAAATCCAGCCCCGGGATATATTAAAAAGCTTATCTTGGTTGGTTGAGACACAGCAACATCTGCAACTACTAAGCTCTGGTGGCCATGTGAACCAGGGAGCCAAACTGCATGTACAGCACTCACAAAGAGCTGTATATACAAGGATTGTGAAGTTAGGGATACCCTTTCAATGGAGAGTCTGGCTGCTTCTGATAGCCAGCTCTCTGATCACACAGTTGCACAATTGCGCAAGCTGCGTGACTTTTAGGTAAAAGACCCTAACCTATATGATTTCAAATTTATAGACAGTCGTCATGTAGTTAATATAGAAGCATAACAAACAAAAGGTCACCAGTGCCATCCCAAACCCAAGGTTATAAGTTAAGATAAACCAGCTCTATCTCCTTACCTTGTGACATAAGAGGCCGGTGATTCTCCAGATCCTCCTTCTTGATCTTCTTGTCCAGATCCTTGTGTTCTTCTAAATACTCCCACTCCTCCATGGAGAAATAGACAGCGACATCCTGAAACCTTATAGAAACCTGATACACAAAATGATACGGTCATCACCCAGACCCCTCCAGTGGTGTTACTGTATAATGTCCCAGCATTCCCAGCAGCAGCGTCACCTCTCCAGTCAGCAGCTCCGCCATCTTGTTGGTGAGTTCTAGGATCTTCTGCTTATTGTCCCTCTCATGTATCAGTGAGTGCGGGGGAGGCTCTATGATGGGGCCCCGGCTCCATCCTCCTGACACACAGGGACAGCTGCTGGGGGCCACACAGTCACCTGACGTCTTCTTCACTACTGTGTAATCCTGTGTATGGAAAGAGATCTCTGGATCAGTGACCGGTCTCCAGAAATCTAGTGACTAGAACTAATATTATTCCTGCACTGAGAGACGTCCAGGACACGTGTGGACTTCTGAGCTGTGACTTCCCCATGATAACTTCCTCTGGCAGAGAGGTCTATAGTGTCACTGCTCTTACAGTAAAGAACCCTGGAATTACCATCCATAACAGTAAACTGGATACGTGGAACAACTTAGTAAAGAAAATTTGGCTCTAAGAGACACAGAAAAAAATTGAGAGGCTAAAATACTTCATTCCTTTCAATGACTAACTGAAAAGATGAGGAGGACAGCTTACAAGCAGGGACGTAGCTATAGGAGGTGCAGCGGTAGCAGCTGCTACTGGGCCCTACATCCTGAGGGGGCTCAAAATAAAGATTTGGAGGGCTACAAGGAGGAGGAGTTAGAGGTGTATGCAGTGCACATCAATTCATACAGGTGTATATTTCAAAATAAACTCAGCCGTAAGACTTGTGAATCTAGCTGTTGGCAGCAGTAGAATACAATTTGTGGAAGCAGCAGGCACAGGAACTACAGACATGAGATGTAGTGTAGTTTAAATGTGTATTTCACATTGTCAAGAAGAAATGCTACAATTTACTAGTCAGTGACATCGACAACCGGGGTAACAAAATCGTCAGAGATCCACACTTGATTCATTTTGATTAATGTCAAATGATCCACATTGTCAGGGGAAAGACAGATACGTTTGTCAGCTATCACCCCGCCAGCTGTGCAGAACGTGCGTTCCGAGATAATGCTGGCTACCGGGCAGAATAAAACTTCTATAGCGTGTCGAGCAAGCTCCGGCTGTTCATCCAGTTTGGACAACTAGAAGTTGAATGGGTCCAGACTAGGTCCAAAACCATCGGTTATGAGCCGCAGGTAGTCATGTACTATGGTCTTAAAGTGGTCTCTGTGTGTCTGAATGCTGCCCTGCCTTGCAGGCATTGGTGAGGAGGTAAAAAATGATTGAAAAATGTCACTCAGTAGGATTCTGCCACGCTGCCTGCTGCTGCAGCTATTTGCCATTCTACTGCTGCCATGTTGCCGACATTCCACCGTGACATTAGAATGTGTAGACAAAAAAGATGTCTTGAGTTGATCAATGAGCACTGTCTCAAATTCCTGCATTCTACTGTCAATTTGTGTGGGTGAAAGGATTTTGCTCACTTTTGTCTTGTAACGTGGATAAAGGAGTGTGGCCACCCAGTATTCACTGTTCATTTTTATTGCCTTGATGCATGGATCACATTGCAGGAAATGGAGCATCCAAGCACTCATGTGTGAGGTGTTGCCAGGATCTCCCAAGCCTCGGGGCACTAATGGCATCTTCCTCCTCCTGCAATCTGTGCCAACCTCTTACCACTGAAGGGTAATTAGTACTGGTGGTTTCCACCCTTGCATCCTCATCCTCCTCCACTTCCTCATCTGAACCATCACCAGAGCCCTGGCTAGCCTCATGCGCTTTTCTCTGTGAGCTGAACTGTCGTCCTGCACTCGTCCTCGACCTAGAACCACCGCCTAAAGAAGACCTATACAATTGTGAAACAGTCAGGCCTTCGACATCCTCTGGCGAGAAAGGCTCTGTGGCTGCCTCCTCCTCCTCCATCACTGATGGGACCTGCTGCTGCATAGTGCCCAACGCTTGTTCCAGTAAAAATATAACCACAACGGTCATGCTGACAATGGCATCCTCCTGATTGACCATTTTGGTGGCCTCTTCAAAACTAACAAGGATGTTGCAGAGATCCTTCACCTGTCTCCAATCTCTATGGGTCAACACCCTGAGGTCGGCACCACTGCTTTTCAGGCCATGCGACATTTCCTACTACATAATGGCATTACGCTGCTGCCACAATCTCTGGAACATGTGGAGAGTTGAATTCCAGCGTGTTGCCACATCACATTTCAGATGGTTGACAGGGAGGCCCAGATCACACTGCAATGTTGCCAGTCGTGCCGAAGCAGGGTGTGAATGCCGGAAGTGTGAGCTAAGATTTCGACCCTTCCTCAGCAAACAGTCAAGACCCGGGTAGCACTTGAGAAATTTCTGCACAACCAGGTTCATGACATGTGCCAGGCAAGGGATGTGCATAAGTCTACCGATCTTAATGGCAGCAAGGAGATTGCTCGCATTGTTGCACACCCCCTTGCTTGGCGCCACGTTCCTAGCACCCAGCTACTGGTTGGTCTAAGTGCGCAGAGCCACAGCTCTTGATCTATGTGTTGACAGTCTCCAAGACAAATTAATTTGAGAACGGCCTGGTTTCTTTTGGCATGTGATGCTACCCGTCGAGGTTGGGGATCTGGACTCTGCACCACTCCAGCAGTGTTGAAGAGTGTCGGCCGAGACCCATCACCAGAGGCACTGTCATCCAAGCTCACCCAGTGAGCAGTCAGTGAGATGTAGCGCCCTTAACCATGCTTACTAGTCCATGTGTCTGTAGTTAGTTGGACTTTGGTGGACACAGATGCAGCCAATGCGCTGGACAGCTTTTCTGGCGAAGAAAGGCCTGCTGGGGCTGTGGTATTGGGGGCATGCCAAGACCATGATATGGCAGAACACATCTGTGTCCACCAGGTGAAAAGGCAACATTTCCAAGGCCAACAGCCTGGCAATGCCGACATTTAGACTTTTGGATGGTTGGGGTAAAAGCATTTCTTATGCTCCCACAACTGGTACATGGAAGGCTGGCAGCCAGACTGGCTGCTATACGGCGTGCAGGTCACATTGGTGGAAGGGGAAGGTGTAGACTGTTTTGCTGGTGGTGGGAATCGGCCGACAGTATCTGGGACTGGGAATGGTGCTTGCTGATGATGCTCCAGCACATTGGCAGCAGAGGACCGCTTGAGTTTGCGAGTTTGCAAGAGGAGGAGGCAGAAGATGTCACGGTGGTTGGAAGCCCAGGACCTGTTGGGCCTTTTTTCTCCAAGTGATTATTCCACAGCAATTCATGCTTTCCATACATGTGCCTGTTCATGCTCGTGGTGCTTAAGCTCTTTTCATTCTTTCCTCTACTAAATCGCTGAAAGCTAATCAGGAATATAATGTCAGTCGGCGAATCTGAGGTTTGATCGAAAAAGGCCTAGGCTTCACAGGTCCTGGACCTCTTCAACTGTGAAAAACTAGTACCGGTTGTCCTGCTGCCACCACTGACCACGGCAGGCAGAGTAATGTCAGCGGACTTGTGCGACCACCCTCTCACTTTCTGAGGCCGGACCCGCACTGACACTACCCCATCATCCTCCTCCTCCACTGATGATGCGCTTGCCAGCTGCTGCTCAACAGACCATGTTGGATCCACAATGTCATCATCATCACAGCTAGAAGCCACAGGCACTGTGAGGCATTGCTGACCGCTCGGTATTTCTGCCAGCTTCCTTCTCCTCCTCTGAGGGCATCAGTGATTGGGCGTCAGAGCAGACAAAATCATCCTCTTTGGCCTCTTGATCTTTTGAAATGCCTTCTGACCCCAACCGCAGTGTGTCATCAAAGAGGACGTCAGAAAATGGTTTATTTGGAGTGGTCTGTGTATAGGGTTGTGACATTTTTCCCATGTTTGCTTCAGGTTGGACCGATGATGATGACATTTGTGGCTGTGACCGAGAGGAAAGGGAGGCAAAACCGCTGGATGCAGGGTCTGATAACCACTGAAGAACAGATTGGCAATGCTCTTCAGTAATGAGACTCATAGGCTACCAACCAAGCGATATCAGGCCTGACGGTCCTGCGACTGACGATGTGCTCACTTGTGTGTTGTACGGAGCACTGGAAGGAGTGCCTTGTCTCATACCTCTATCACCACGTCCTAAGCCCCTCATTGCTCGCTTACCACCTCTTGTTCTCTCCATGTTCAAAAGCTAAATATTATAGATCTGCGCAAGGCACAAGATATATGTAATAAGCAAGAGAGAAGTATATATATGTGGATCACAATAACACACTGGTATATTTCAGTGTTATGTGGACTTAACATCTTTTCAAAATTACATTTTTGGCATTGAGTAAGATTTAGCAACAGAGAGAACTCTTTTTCCCTGGTTATATATCTGTATGACACTAAAACACAGTATTTCACCTCCAAAACTCCCAAAAATGAACTTTTCTCCACTCACAATAATTTTCACCAACCAACCACTATTTTAAATATATTTCTTTCTATAGCAGATTTGGAAACTATGCATTATACAATAACTGAACCCCCAAAACTGGAAAAATTAACTTTACTCCACTCTATAATTTTCACCAACTAACCACTATTTAGAATATATTACTTTCTAGAGGAGAATTGGAGACGGTGTGTTATAAAATGATTTCACCCCCAATACTGCAAAAACGGAACTTTTGGGCACTGAGTATGATTATATGAGTATGATGTATATGAGAGTTAGGCGTTATGCGAGCCAGCAAATGCCGCAAAATAACAGCGTCTGGGGGTGGGAAAGATGCAGCCGGGTATACAAAACTCCCTAACTATGGCTGTCTATGGAGAGGAAAATGCTATCCAACTAAGAGCAGTCTATACAGTACAGAGAGAGTGAGCTGAAAATGGCGTACACAAGGCAGTACAGTGAAATATATATAACATGGTCATGTGATTTTAGCAGCCAGTGAGAGCCCTACACCTCAGCGATGACATTTTTGACACTTCTCTGTGCTCTGCACTGATTGAATGGTCATCAAAAGTGCACAAAGCAGTTAAAAATTAACACCATGTCGAACTCAATCTTTACTCGAACGCACAGTAAAATGTTCGGTTCGATTCAAGAAAATCGAGATGTCCAACTCAAACTTAACTTTTCTCGAACAGTTCGATCAACACTATAAATAACAAGGATATCTTTTATGACCCACCTAGATGGACCATGTTGTGTTCTTTAGCCGTCATCTTCTATGCTTCTATAAAAAGGTCAAAATAGTAAAAAAAGATTTAAAAAGTCACCAGGCTGAACCCAAACCATCTGATCCCCTTGGCTCCTCCGAGCCCTCTCCATCCATTCTCCAACATCTGCTCATCCCGAACATCTACCATACTGGGCACCATTGCCATAACATATTTCCCCATGATACATAACTGACCATACTGGGGGCCTAGATCTGCCAGTGTTTTATATACCGGCTGACTCAGTTTTCTCCATTCACATTGGAAGCTCCTGAAGCTCTTACACAGGACCCTGGATTCCTCCTATTATGGATTTCCTCTTCTATCATTGACTTGTTACATAATAAAGATGATAGAAATATAGAGAAGTTACCTCTCCGGTCACCAGGTAGATGATCTCCAAGGTGAGGTCTAATATTCTTCTGCTGATCTCATTCCTGTCCATCCTTGGTGGGTCATTCAGGAGAAGGAACGCTGTGTATGAGAATAGGAGAAAACTGGATGAACTGGAAGGTTCTAGTACTGCAGGCGCCTTTATCGAGAAAGGAGGGGCCCCAATCATACAGGGGCCACATCATGTGTGACATATAGAACCTCTGGGAGCAGAGGAGAAGCAGCTTCTCAGAGCCGTCACCACATGGTATTCTCAATACATCCACAGGATATTCCATAATGTCTGATAGATGAGGTCTCCACCTCTGGGGGCCGCGCTCGACTGGGTCTGTAACTCCTAAAGAAGTGAATTAAGAGACCCCTGTACATGTGTGGCCCCTATCTGTTCATTCCCCACCTGGATGCAGTGGCCCCATCTCCATGAGGGTCGGGTCTGTTCTCCAGAGGTGAAACCCTCATCTATCAGACATTCATGGCAGATGGCTGCTGAGCATGCAGGTGTTATTACCGAGGAGAGAAAGCCGCTTATCTCCAGGAGAACAGAAGATCCAAGGATGAAACCGAACCTGCCTGTTCCTCCTCTCCTCACAGTTAACCGTCCAGACAATGATCTGTCCCCAAACTTCTCCAGCCTGACCCTCACATACACCTAGAAAAAGTATATAGAGGAGAAGAATCACCCAGAAAGGTCAGAATAATGGAGGTGTGGTATCCCAGTGCAACATGTGTTTGGATGGTTTTAGGATTAATACCATCATTTCTTTATTCGGGTTTACTGTGCATTGTCTGTGATAGGTTGCACCTCGTGTTCACATTATGCATTGTTGACCTTGGTAATAAGGTTGTTAAGTACTTGTGATCCCCTGTTGCCTGTAATTAGCCCATTCAAATCTATGGCAGAAATTTCTGGAAAGTGATAGATCGTGTAGGTGGAGCCACCCTAGCCCAGCCTTCCTCTTAGCAAAGGGCTGATTCAGTTAAAGGTGTTGTCTCACTACAAGGATTGCTGCCTTTTATGTTAAAGATGTTGCAAAAACAAGTCAATTTGTAATATGTGTTCATTAACAGTGTCCTACCTAACCTAGATATCCCCTCTTGTATGGGCTGCATCAGCTCCTCAGGTCACTATAGCTACTGACCTGTTCGATCTCTCCTGATAGGCTGCCAGCACTGGTCGCTATAGCTACAGACCTGGTGTCCTCAGCAGCTCATCACGGAAGGTCAGTAGTAGCCAGTAAGCACACTGCTGAATTCAAAAATTAAACTGAGAAAACAGCAGTGAGGTCAGATGAATTGATGGAGTGAGACAACCCCTTTGATGAGAGCCCAGTGTGTAGACCAGTCTAAACTGGCTGTGACTGCTTCTTCCATATAGGAAAGAGCCTGGCCCAGTTAGCCACAGCCAGCCACCCATCCTGGGAGCGCGGGGAGATGACACCAGGGCCGCCATCAGAAATTTCAGGGCCCCCTACAGCCAAAGCGTCTGTGCCCCTCCCTGCCACCCTGTCCCCTGTTGACCCCACCCCTGTCATCCCCATTGCTCCGCCACCACCAACCACACCCAGCGACCTTCCCCCGCCCAACCCCAGAAAAAAAAAGCAATTGTGCCATTGTCTTTGGATTTAGTTCTTGTTAAATTTTACAACATATAGTGTGCGCCAGTACATATACAAGGGCTAGAATGTACCACCCAATGATCACCGCATCTCACCACTATAATGTTACTGACCAAACCAGTATACCCAGACCAATATAACCAAATAATATACACAGACCAGAAAATACCGCCACATATCACTACATATAGTGACTAAAACCACTATAATGTTACTGATCAAACTAATATACTAAGGCCGATATTACCAATAACAACAACATACAAATACCAAGTAATACCGCAACATCATCACCAAATAACTCCACCATCAAGATGCAGAATAATGCCACGATACTGTTACTGAATATAATCCAGTATAATAACACCAATATTACCACCATACACTGACCATATAGGGGGAAATGTATGAAAACAGTCTAGGTGTAAGACTGTCTTTGTTGCCCATAGCAACCAATCAGAGCACCCCTTTCATTTTTCCAGAGCACTATATGAAATTAAAGAGGAGCTCTGATTGGTGCTATGGGCAACAAAAAGTCTTATAGCTAGACTGTTTTCATACATGAGGCTCCTAATGGTGATACAAGTGCACACAGTACAGTAACATTTAGGGCCTCACAAGGTGACGTCTTGTCTGAGGAGTCATTCACTTTCCCTTATCTTCTCCGTCTGGTCCACACGGCCATGAGGACTTCTCCCGGCCATGACTCGTCCCTGAAGAATTCACAACACAAACACCTGAGACTCCTCACTTTAACATCTTCCCACCAGTGCCCCTCCCCCCCATGTACAAACTCCCCATCCATAATTCCCCATATAGTAATAATTACCCCCTTGGTGCCCTGGTAGTTAGTTATATAGGGTCCGCCGTAGGTAGATAGTGGGACCCCGTAGTTAGGTAGATAGATAGTGGAACCCCGTAGGTAGATAGTGGGCCTCCATAGTTAGGTAGATAGATAGTGGAACCCCGTAGGTAGATAGTGGGCCTCCATAGTTAGGTAGATAGTGGTCCCCCGTAGTTAGGTAGATAGTGTACCCTTGTAGTTAGGTAGATAGTGGGCCCCTGTAGTTAGGTAGGTAGATAGTGGGCCCCGTAGGTGGATAGTGGTCCCCCGTAGTTAGGTAGATAGTTGGCCCCTATAGATAGTTAGGGGGAGAAACTGAGTGGGGCCCCACTCAAGTTTCCCTACCTTCCCCTGTCTTCCCCTCCCTCTTCCTCCTCTCTCCTTCTGGCTGTATGATCCTCTGGGCGGGCGTGCTCCTGCGCGCGAGTGCCGTAAAGGGGGGCTCTGCTCGCGAGGGCCGTAAAGGGGAGCTCTGCTCGCGAGGGCTGTAAAGGGGGGCTCTGCTCGCGAGGGCCGTAAAGGGGAGCTCTGCTCGCGAGGGCTGTAAAGGGGGCTCTGCTCGCGAGTGCCGTAAAAGGGGAGCCCTGCTCGCGAGTGCCGTAAAGGGGAGCCCTGCTCGCGAGGGCCGTAAAGGGGGCCTCTGCTCGCGAGGGCCGTAAAGGGGGGCTCTGCTCGCGAGGGCCGTAAAGGGGAGCCTGCTCGCGAGGGCCGTAAAGGGGAGCTCTGCTCGCGAGGGCCGTAAAGGGGGCTCTGCTCGCGAGGGCCGTAAAGGGGAGCTCTGCTCGCGAGGGCCGTAAAGGGGAGCCCTGCTCGCGAGTGCCGTAAAGGGGAGCTCTGCTCGCGAGGGCCGTAAAGGTGGGCTCTGCTCGCGAGGGCCGTAAAGGGAAGCTCTGCTCGCGAGTGCCGTAAAGGGGGGCCCCGCGCCACAGCCGTAAAGGGGAGCCCTGCTCGCGAGGGAAAGGGGGTCTGGCTGTCTCCGCACCGTAACCAGTCTGTGTTCCGAGCGTAGTGGGCTGCTGTCTCTGGAGGGCGAAGGGGGCTCGCGGAGTCCACGTCACACCAGTACATTGCTCTAGGGCGTCAAGGGGGTCTTCGAGATCCCTTAACATGGGGAGTCGGGCCCCGAGGGCTAAGGGGGACCCCTCTACTCCCATGACCACCGAAGGGGCTTTCGAGTGGACTAAAGTACCCAGCTCGCGGTCCCGGAAAGGGGGACCTCGCCCGAAAAAAAAAGGGGGAAGGGGAAAATTTTTGGGGGGGGGGGGGGAGTTTTTTTTTTAAAAGGGGGTTTGGGGGGGGGGGGGGGGGGGGGGGTAAAAATTTTTAGTGTTTTTGGGGGTTGTTTTTTTTTGGGGGGGGTGGGGTTTTTTTTTTTTTTTTGGGTGGTTTTTTTTTTGGGGGTGGGGGGGGTTTTTTTTTTTTTGGGGGGGTTTTTTTTTTTGGGTTTTTAATTTTTTTGGGGGGAAAAAAAATTTTTTTTAAAAAAAAAAAATTTGGGGGGTTAAAGGGGGGGTTTTTTTAAAATTTTAAAGGGGTAAAAAAATTTTTTAAAGTGGGGGAAAAAAAAAATTTTTAAAAAGGGGGGGTTTTTTTGGGTTTTTTATTTAAAAAAAAATTTTAAAAAAAAAAAAAAGGGGAAAACTAGGGCTTTCTGGTCTTCCCCCTTAACGGGTCGTGTTCCCTTTTCCCCGGGGGGGGCTGCATACCACCGCCCACCCGTAATTCACGGACCCCCGGGGCAGGACCCCTTTCGGTAAAAAGGAATGGGCCCCAGGGCTGGAGACCCACTCTCACTCCCATGAGCACCGAGTGCTTTATCGTGTGGAACTACAAGTACCAGCAGGCCCTGCATACAACATCTGCACGTTACCTTCCGCCAGGCCACAGAGGCGTCTTATTCCAGGCGTCACATGGCCGCCCATCACAAGAGGCTCTGCAGCAGCTGCGGGTCGCAGTCTATTGTCAGCAGCAGGTTATAGAGGAGCGGAATGTGGGAGAAGGTTCCGGAGACTCAGGATTCTACCTGAGACCTCCCATGTAAGCTCACCTGCCCCCGGGAATCCTGGGAAATCTGACCACAGCGAGCACCAGAGAGACTACCGGGACCTGTGTGTACTACACGGCGAGGAGTGCAGGACCTGCGATGATGTCACCACCATGTGACCAGTCAGGGGTGGAGTCAGCAGTGGAGGGGACGATGGTGGATGAAGGACGTGCGATAATGGTCACTTAACATGAGGTGACATCATGGCAGGTCCTTCACCCACCATGGCTCACCCCGCCCCCTCATGTGACCCATCATTGTTATCGGGCAGCAGATTACCCAGGATTCCAGTGCTCAGGTAAGCTTACATGAGAGGATTGTGCGGGAAGAATCCGAGTGTTTCCGGAACCTTCTCCCACAATCCACTCCTGACAATAGACTGCGACCCGCAGCTGCTGCAGAACCTCTTGTGATGGGCGGCCATGTCTCCTCTGCCGAGACGCCCTGAAGAGGACGCCTCCATTATTCTGACCCTTCTGGAAGATTCTTCTCCTCTCTGTACATTTCCCAGGTGTCTGTGAGGGTCGGGCTGGAGAAGCTCAGGCAGGGCCATCTTTTCCATTGGGCATGCTAGGCAGTTCCCCGGGGGCACCACAGGTATAAGGGCCCCAGGTGGTCTATGTATGTCCCAAGAATACAAGAAACATACCCTGGATCCCTTGGTTGGCTTTGCTTATTTAGCTGTGTGTTTTTAGTATGTGCAAACAGTTAATGGTGGACCTGACCACAATAACAGCGAACTTGATGCGATGGAATACCAAAGACTTTTCTTGGCTAGGGAGAATCCACATAATTAAAATGAATATTTTGCCCCGCATATTGTACCTATTACAGGCCATCCCATGCTTCCTGCCTAAAACTTTCTTCCAGCAGATAGATAAGAACCTACAGCACTTTGTGTGTGTGTTTTTGTGTGTGTGGGGTGTGTGTGTGTGTGTGTGTGTGTGTGTGTTTTTGTGTGTGTTGGTTGAGGGGTTGGGGTGGGGTGGGTAGGAGGCGAGGATTGCCAAATCTGTTCTCATTAGGCTATGTTCACACAGCTTAACTGCAGGGCGTAATTCCGCCCCGCAATTACGCCGTGTGGCCGGGGGTGGGGCGGGAGCGGGGGAGCGAGCGGGGGCCGGCACTTGCGAAATGAATATTTGCGCCCCGCTAAAATTGTACCTATTACAGTCCATCCCAGCTTCCTGCCTAAAACTTTCTTCAGCAGATAGATAAGAACCTATCTAGCACTTGTGGTGTGTGTTCGTAGGGTTTGGAGGTTGGGTGGTGCGGTAAGTAGGCGAGATTGCCAAAATCGTGTAACATCATTAGGCAGAGGAAGGAGGGAGGGTTGCCTTTGCTAGACATCAAAGCCTATTATTTAGCTGCAGTGGCAGTGCAATTTGTAGACTACTACCAGCATCGCTCTAGGAAACTCTGGGTGCAGTTAGAGGAAAATATTTCTAAAGCCCCACTTTCAAACATTCCCTGGTTGCCTCCCTCTGCTTTACCAATGTGACTGGTGCAAAAGCTTCCCTGGGTGGCAAGACACACAATTCAGACTTGGCGCATATATGGCTTGAAGAGGGGCCTGCTGCTCCCTGGTGGCCCACTGACTCCGATAACGGGGAACCCCTCTTTGGAACTAAATTGTCCTCTTTTCACAATTTCGGATGAACAGGGTAAGAGACCGTTGCTGTTTGCGGATGTGCTTGCTCCTCAGGGAATCCAGCCGATGGTGGAGATCAAGGAGGCTTTTCCCTCTCTCCCGTTGACCTGGTTTAGGTACTTGGAGATCACACATTATTATGTTTCTAACAAAGCGAAATTAAACTTTCACAGACCATTAGCCCCCCCTGGAGACCCTGTGCGTAAAAGGCGCTGCCGAGGGGCACTTAATCTCCAGAATATATAAGCTACTTATTTCAACCATGTCCGACTCTAGACCTGCCTATCAAGCAAGCTGGGCAAGGGAACTTGGGAGGTCTATTTCGGAGGAAGAGTGGAAAAAGGCAAGTGTATTGGCATACAAATCCATTGTGCCTTGTAGGATACAAGAGCTTAACTTCAAAATAATTTCCCGTTGGTACAGGGTGCCTACACTGTTGCACGCAATGAACCCCCAAGTTCCTAATGTATGCTGGAGATGTGGTGCAGCGGTTGGATCCATGTCCCACATATGGTGGTCATGCCCAATGATCCAGGGTTTCTGGATGAAAGTGTTGCAGGTCATTGAGACAGTGACAGGGATTCGACTACAGAATGACCCATTAGTTGTACTCCTGCAGATTATCCCAATGCCGGTACATATACTTAAGGGGCATATTCTCATTCTTATGCTTTGTGCAGCAAAAGTCTTGATACCAAGATTGTGGAGATCGACAGAGATACCTTAGATGGCATCATGGTTTAATGAACTAACTCAATAGATAAATATACAACCGCCTTTATATAATTGTAAGCAACCTATACTTCTGGTCTCACTTTGGGATCTTCCCTGGGATTCCATAGTCCAAACAATTCAATATGACAAAGGTGGACCGTATATTAGGAAAATTATTCTTCTTTATTCCAAAAACGACATACTTTCATACAATCAATAAAAGCATCGCATCTGTATCAGTCAAAAGACTAGTAGACGTAGGTTGCATAACGGGTAAATACCTTAGTAGCGCTTCACTGCATTTTGTAGGACAGGAGTAGCATGGACAACCGGGCGGGTGAACGCCGCAATAATGCAACGTTTCAAGGGATCAACCCTCTTAAGCTTGGGAAAGAGGGTTGATCCCTTGAAACGTTGGATCATTGCGGCGTTCACCCGGGCGGTTGTCCATGCTACTCCTGTCCTACAAAATGCAGTGAAGCGCTACTAAGGTATTTACCTGTTATGCAACCTACGTCTACTAGTCTTTTGACTGATACAGATGCGATGCTTTTATTGACTGTATGAAAGTATGTCGTTTTTGGAATAAAGAAGAATCATTTTCCTAATATACGGGTCCACCTTTGTCATATTCAATGAACTAACTGGCATCCAACGTATGGAAGAGATACGTGCGGATCACAATCAGACTAATGACAAATACCTGGCTACCTGGTCGAGCTGGATGGTGTTCTGTGATTCGCCTGAATATCTTAAGTTCCTCGATACCTAGAATATCCCTATTTCCATTCAGTTATCATGGTCCCTGACAGAGAGCGGAAGCATTAGCATAGGGCTCGAGATTGACGCCTACTCGGCAAGAAATCTAGCACATCCCCTCTGCTTGTGGTCTGCCTCTATTCTTGACCCTCCGATTTCTCCTATGTTTGGCACTATTTTCTCGTTCTTGTTCTTTCGACTGGTCTATTAAGTATTCCGAATGGCATTATTTGCGCCTCCATCGGACCGACTACTATATGCAGCATACTTACAGCATTTACTGGGCTGCCATATATTGTCCTTTGCATTTAAGTTAATAGAGTAATGTTGAGTACTTCTTACTTTTACTAGGATATATTAGAAAAACTTAGTACAAATGATACATTTGATTGTTGTTTTTGACTTCTGTTTTTTTTTTTTTCCTCCTTTCTTTTTTCTGTAATGTATCTGTACTGTACTTATCATTGGCTTGTGCCCTGTATATCAATATTGCTTGTTCTGATGCAATGATTTGTGTTATATGCTGAATACTTAATAAACTGTTTTGAATATGAAAAAAAAAAAAACATAGTGGAGGGAAGGGAGCCAAAGGCTCCCTGTCCTGCCAAATATTCTTGTAGGCTGCAGGTGTCCAGATATAAGTGACGTGATAATATGGTTGTGCTTGAGGGGGGCTCGAGGAATGGAAAAGTGTGATGTCATGTATTTGGGCAGGGCCCACTGCAGTGCTATGCCCAGGGGCCCATAATTCTGTTAAGACGGTTCTGAAATCAGGTCCTTGTCTGGAGAGATAAGCGGCTTCTCTCCTTAGTGATAACAGCTAGCACCTGTCCTAGTAGAGTCTGGCCGTACTACACAGCGATCGTCCCCCGTACATTGTACATGAGCAGCACTGAGGCGCCGCACTCGTTCTGCTCACTGTGGGGCAGGGCCAGGTAGGCGATCACCTAGGGCGCCTCACTCTGCCTGTCAGTAAAGGGGCACAGGTATGGAGCAGTCCTTACATGGAAGCCGCCCGCTGTAAGGCTATGTTCACACGGTGTAATTGCGGGGCGTAGAGGGGGGGGCACAAGGCGGGGCGCACTAGAACTGTACAACGTTATAGATTTATAGCTTCGTCAATGCAATGCTAGGCGCATTACTGCTTGAACAGATATACCACTTCCAAAGAAATGTCATCTTAGTGCTAGAATGCGCCTGATTTATGACCCGCAGTACAGCAGGTTCATAAATCAGGCGCATTCTATGCTATTATAATGCGCATGAAATTTGGCGTTTAAATGCCAAATTTCATACATGCCACCCTAGGTCTTGCCCAGGTAATTATAGATCAGTAAGTTTAATGTGTATTGTGGGAAAACTGTTTGAAGGGCTCATTATGGACTATAAACAGGATTATGTGGCTAAATATAACATTATAAGTGATTGCAAGCTTGGTTTTACTAAGGACAGAAGCTGTCAGACCAACCTGATCTGTTTTTATGAAGAGGTGAGTAGAAGTCTGGAGAGCGGGGCAGCTGTGGATATCGTGTTCATAGACTTTGCAAAGGCGTTGGACACTGTACCTCATAAATGTCTACTGGGTAAATTAAAATCCATTGGGTTAGAGATAACCGTGTGTAATTGGATTAAAATCGGATTATACTCAGAGAGTGGTGGTAAATGACTCATAACCAGAGACCATTCAGAGTAGAAGTGGTGACCCCAAGGCTGAGTACTGGGTCCTCTTTATTTCAATGTATTTATTAATGATAAAGTGGAGGTGATCAATAGCATTTGATTTTTGCAGATGACACCAAGCTATGCAGGGTAGTGCAATCTATGGAAGATGCTCATAAATTGCAAGCAGACCTGGACACACTGAGTACTTGGGCATCCGCTTGGCAAATGAGGTTCAATGTGGATAAATGTAAAGTTCTGCATCTTGATACTAATAATCTGCAGCATCATATGTCCTAGGGGGAGAAAAACTGGGAGAATCACTTGTGGAGAAATATCTGGGTGACTTTTAGATCATAGATTACAGAACAGCATTCAATGTCAATCAGCCGCCTCTAAGGCAAGCAGGATATTGACGTGCATTAAAAGAGGCCTTGGACTTGCGGGACAAGGATGTAATTATACTGTTGTACAAAGCATTGGTGCGGCCTCACTTAGATATGCTGTTCACTTCTGGGCTCCAGTTTAGAGAAAGGATGCAATGGAGCTAGAGAGTGTGCAAAGACGAGCAACCAAACTTATAAGGGGAATGGAGCATCTTAGTTACGAAGAAAGGTTAAAAGGATTGAACTTGTTAAATCTTAAAAAAAAAAGATGGCTCTGGGGGGACATGATTAATTTGTATAAGTATATAAATGGCCCTGTCAGGACTTGCTTACCTGGTCAGTCTCCTGCTTGTGGGATGCAACGCTCTGCACGGGTTAATTTACCTTGCCTGTGTCCACACCCTGGGAGAGGCTCTGCTGGTGAGTTCAGGAGTGACCGCTCTCCATCACTCTGAACAGAGCATGTGTCCCACATGCCAATAGGAGGGCGTGGACACTACACCAATCAGCTACAGGGGTGGTGTCCAGGCACAACATTTACCCCTCCTCAATACCTTCCTGCTTTGCCTGTGAAAGATTCTAGCTTGCTCTTTCACCTGCGTTTTGTTGCTGTGCTTTTCTTGTTACCAGACCTCTGCTCGCATTCTTGACTTTGGCTTGTCTCTTCATTCAGTACTTTGTTCCTGATTGTGTTCTGAGCACTGGCTTGTTTTCTGATATTCCTTTAGTTTTCTGATTTGTGTCCTGATGTTACCGCTCTGTTGCTGACCCAGACTGTTTGACCATTCTTTCTCCTGATGGGTCCTGCACTTAGTAATATCTGGACTGCCAACCAGTTGGGGTCTGCCATTTAGAGCATTTCATCAAGTAGGTAGGGACAGCGGCCTTGGGTTCAGTCAGGGCTCACTGTACCTCCCTTCAGGTGACACTTTCACAGGCCAAAATATTACTGCTCTCCACGCACCATGAACCCCATGACCACATTGGTAGGGCAGATGCAAAGGCTTACCCAGCTAGTCCAGGATCTGGAACTTAGGGTACAGCAGCAGGAAACCTCCCAGGGTGAGGGTGTTCCAGCATCACTTACCCCTTATTCAATTACCAGACAGGTTCTCGGGTGACAGAAGGGCCTTTCTGACTTTTAGGGAAGGATGCCGTTGTATTTTAAACTCTGCCCACGTACCTCAGGTAATGAGGAGCAGAGAGTGGGAATTGTCATGTCCCCTCTTCAGGGGTCCCCGTAGGAGTGGGCATTCTCATTACTTCCTGAAGTTGCCAGAATTGTCCTCCGTAGACAGATTTTTTGACTTCTTGGGCTTATTCTTTGCCGACCCTGTAACGGAGGCGGTGGCTCACTACATTGAGGCAGGGTAAGAGGACAGTGGAGGAATATTGTTCCGAATTTCATCGCTGGTGTTCCATCTGGGTGGAATGACCCAGCTCTTGGGTGCCAGTTCAGATTAGAATTAGCGGACCACGTGACATGTTGGTTGTTTACCCTACCTCTGGTACTCTTGATGATGCTATGGCTCTGACTGTTTTCCTGGACAGATGGTTTAGGGAGAGATGTCAGGAAAATACATTTACTCCGCTGTCCTGCTTTGCTCCACTGGTCCGTTCTGCTACCACCCCAGAGCATGCCATTGCTGAGATACTGAGAGCCTATGCAGGTGGGGGCTTCTTTGGCGATCACTGCCAGTGACCATAGGACCTCACGTCGCATCCAGGGACTCTATTACTACTGTGACGGGGAAGGCCACTTCATCTGCAAGTGCCCCAAAGGAAAGACCAGGCTGGAAAACTCCAGCGCCTAGGTGACTTGCGGGAAGGTCACCAAGGCGAACAGGTATTTCCTATTGTTTAAAGAAAGTTCTTGCTTCCAGTGAAAATTTGGTATCTTTCCATGTGTGGATCTGGGAATGCTTTTTTGGATTCTGGATCAGCTTCCAATTTTGTGAACGCTTCATTTGCCAAGCGTCTGGACCTTCCCTGGAGCCTCTATCCAATTCCCTGCAGGTTGTGGTGATTGATTCTACCCCATTGGTTAAGAGCAATATCTAACATTGCAACCCTGAGCTTGAGATGCTGGTAGGGTCAATACATAGTGAGAAATGTATTCTGTTTATCATGAAGGGGTTACCCGCTGACGTTGTTTTGGGGTTGCTCTGGCCTCAGAAACACATCCCTGTGCTTGACTGGAATTTTGAAGAATTAATTAGGTCGGGTAAGCAGTGTATTAACAGATGTTTTCCGATTGTACTTGGTAATACGGAAATAGAAGAGATTCCTGCCTTTATTCGTGACTTTGCTGAAAGTTTTTTTCAAAGACACAGTCTGAGAGATTACCCCCTCATAGATCCTATTACTGCCATTGGCCTGTTGCCTGGGGTAAGATTTCCTAAAGGCAGGATATACAATCTGTCTGGTTATATGCAGCCTTCTGTGTCGCCTATGGCTGCGGGGTTCTTCTTTGTTAAGAAAAACTATGGAAGTCTCCGTCCTTGCATTGATTACAACGCATTTTGTAAGCAAGCAAGCTTACTTCCTCAGGTCAAGTGGCAACTACTGGTGGCCTTCGTTGTCTCATGATGTGGCGGCTTATGTGGCAAATTGTGACATCTGTGTCTAAGCAAAGGTTCCCAGAGTTCACCCACCTGGTGAACTTTGCCCTCTACCAATACCGGACCACCCGTGGACTCACATCTCCATGGATTTTCTGACCCATCTTCCTACCTCTGAGGGCAAATCTGTTATTTGGGTGGTAGTGTATCGCTTTAGTAAAATGTGCCATTTGGTTCCTTTAAGGGGGTTACCATCATCCAAAAAGCTTGAAGAGCTTTTTATCAAACATATTGTTAAATGACATATCGTAGAGGGGTTCAATTCATTTCCCATGTCTGGAGAGCTCTCTGTAAGGCTCTGGGTATCACTCTGTCCTTCACCACTGCCTTCCTCCCCGAGACTAATAGGCAAATGGAGAGGGTGAATCAAACTGTTATGCAAAAACTCAGGTGTTTTGTCTCTGATCAGCAGGTAAACTGGGTAAAATACTTACCTTTGGTTGAATTCGCTATCAATAATCAGGATAGTAGCTCGTCTGGTATTTCTCCATTTTTCTACAATTATGGTTTTCACCCAAGACATGCATCATTATTGAGCGCTTCTTCTGATTATAATGGGGTCAATGTTATCTTTAACGATATGTGCACAGTCTGGGCCCAAGTTCAGAACAACTTGGTTAATGCCCAGAACATCAAAAAGAAAAAGAGTGATAAGAGGCGTCTTTGTTCTAGAGGGTTTACTGTTGGGGATAAGGTATGGTTGTCCACCTGAAATCTTCATTTAAAGGTCCCCTCTGGTAAGCTTGCTCCGTGATTTGTGGGTCCTTATGTAATTCTAGAGGTAATTAATTCAATGGCCTACTGTCTCAAGTTACCCTCTGGTTTCCGCCTACATGTTCTATTGTTCTGTCTAGGATTCTGCCCTCCAAACCCCCTTCTCCAGTTAGAATAGAGGGGAAGTTGGAGTATGAAGTCGCTTAAATTGTTGACTCTCACAAAGTTCAAAAGTCTTTGCAGTAAATAGTTTACTGGAAGGCATATGGTCCTGAGTAGAGGTTGTGGGTTCTGGCTGGATTCCCCTTATCAAGGAATTCCACAACTCTCACCCAGACAAACCCAAACTCTGTTGCTGACCCGGACTGTTTGACCATTCTTTCTCCTGAAGGGCCCTACATTTAGTATTATAGGGACTGCTGCCCAGTTGGGGTCTGCCATTTAGGGCAGTTTGTCAAGTAGGTAGGGACAGTGAGCTGGGGTTCAGTCAGGACTCCCTGTACCTCCCTTGATGTGACAGACCCTTACAAAAAGTTTGGTTTCATGTAAAACCCCCTCAAAAGAGGAGAGGATGCTCCCTTCATTTGGAGAAAAAAGGATTCAATCTCCAGAGGAGAAAAGCCGCCTTCACCATGAGAGCTGTGAATCTTGTAAGATAGCCTCGCCTGTGGAGCTGGGTCACAGCAGGAAACAGTTGAGATGTTTCCAGAAAGGCTTAAGTAACCACTTAAAATAAAAAATATAATACTTATTTAGCATTATAAAAATATCGGATTCCAGTTGCAATGGCATTTTGGGATCAGAAATGAAAATATCAATTTAGGGATCAGATTGTTTTGGCCTTATGGATCCAAGTCTTCATGAGTAGGGAAACAAAGCTTAAAAAATTTCCTATCCACCTCCCTGCATCATTATCTTTTCACCATCTTAGTTGAACTGATGGATCTATGTCTTTTTTCAACCGTACTATGTAACTATGCAATGGATTTTTCCTTAGCAAACAAAGTAATGTGAGGATTCAGTCAGATAGAAGCTGATTCTGAGTAGATTTAGGGGGTGTTGATGTGGGGGGGGAAAGGGGACATGTCTTGCTCCCAGGAATATGGGCGAAACACCATTCCCTTATACCAGATCACCAAGCATTGCCTGCTGTTGGGATGTCACCAAGCTTTCCTGGGCACTGGATAGGCTTTCCAGCATCTGGGTGATGCCCCATCCCTCAGGATTTCTGGGTTTTTGTTTTTTTTTAAATACAGGTTTTCATTTTGGACTACAATGGATTTGAAGGACTATGTCGGAACAGCATTTGATCTATTTCTTTAATAAAATGGCAAATGAGGGCTGGTTTTGGGGCGTTTATTTAAATTAAGTGGGTTTCTTTTCTGTGTTTATTTCTTTCCAATGTTCGTAATGAAGGTATCTCTCCCTTACTATCGCTTGTGCTTGGTGCCTGTGGTGTTTTTAGTCATCACAAGGCTGACACTAACCCCCTCTCACTATTACCCAGTACCCTAATGCACAAAGGTTACTGAGGAAAGAGGTGGGGAAATATCATAACTGGACCCTCTAGTTAATGGTCATGGCTTGTATTTTAAGAGTGAAGCGGACACGTATCACTTCGGACCATCCTATTCTGTTTGTATCAGGTCTGCGTTGTTGGTTTTACCTTGGCAGGTTATGAAAAAGGATGGGGACCCCACATTGTTTTTTTAACCATTTGTTTATGGAAAAAGACAGAGAACAAGGACTAAATCGTATGAAATCGATACAATTTTTAAAAACTGTTTTACCTTTTTTTTTGCTCATAAAAGAAAGGTTGCAGCGCGCCAAACAGGGCCATTGGCGGGAAAGGTTTAAAAATTGAGTATTTTGAGCGATGAGCTTAGAGTCTGTGAGGTGTGTTTTTCTTATAAGTGTTGTCTTTTTTTTAAGTGTGGAGACTTAAGTTTGGGAGTACTCTTAGATTTGGAGGTGTTTGTAGAGGGGACAGTTATTGTAACTGCTTATTATATATATTAGTATTCATATATCTTTTTGGTAACATCACCATGAGTTCCATGTTTGACAAATGTGTCCAGTGACAACAGATGCAATGTTGCCATCCTGAGCAACAGTTCGAGGGGGATACTGCTGTGCAAAGATGTGTGCACACTGCACAGTTAGAAGCCGGATCCATGGGATCTAAATGAGCAAGTGGCGACAATTGAGATCCATTGGCCAACTTGGGAAGGCGAGCCGTGCCCAAATGCGAGCAATCACTCGCAGGTGAGATGCTGACTGGGGTGGTACGCATGGAGGTGCAGAACATGAGGCTGCTAAGATGGGAACAGTCAAGAAAGAAGGGTAGAGGAGAAAGAGTGTCAGGAGGCTAGTACTAAACTGGTACACAACAACAAATTTGGCAAGATTAGGCGGGAATGGATGAGGGCGCATATCAGTCAGTTAATAGGCATTGCTGCCAGCAAGACACTACCACCTGTTGCTCATGTAAGATGGGGAAAATAGGAGTAAGGCGCAGGCTAGTAGGTGCTAGTAGTTAGGGGACTCCATTATAAGGGGCACAGGAAGGGCAATCTGCCACAAAGACGGGATCGTCGAACAGTATCGTTGTTTACCTGGGGCCCGGGTTTGACTTACTAGCGCGGCATAGGTTGAAAAGATTGCTGGGTTGGGGTGGTGAGAATCCAGCTTTCTGGTGCACATTGGCACCAATGACAAAGTTAGAGGTTAGGTGAGTTATTGAAGTGTCCTTAAAAAACGATTTCGGGGATTAGGCCACAGGTGTCAAACTGCCTGCCCTCCAGATGTTTGGGAAACTACACTCCCATCATGCATTTGTATAAATTTTAACATGGGCATGATGGGAGTTGTGTTTCCCAAACAGCTGGAGGGCCGGGCAGTTTGTCCACCCTGACTTAGGCAAAAGCTCAGGGCAAGGACCTCAAGGGTAATATCTTCAGAATTTTACCTGTTCACGGGGCCACACCAGAGAGGCAGCGGTGAGTTAGAGAGGTGAAGAAGTGGCTCAAAAATTGGTGCAGGAAAGAGGGATTTGGGTTATTGGAGAAACTGGGATTGACTTCTGTTCTTGGCTACAGACTCTCTGCTAGGGATGGAATGCCACTTAAATGGGGAGCGGGGTGCTGCAGCTGTATTGAGGACAAATGACCAGGAGTGGGAAGGACTAATTTAAAAACTAGGGAATGGGGGGTTAGGATAACGAAAAAGATAGCATGCAAGATAGTGAAGATAGACGAGCTGGGAGATTAGGAATAAAACGGTGTGGAGAGGAGGGGAGGGGGTTTTTCTGTTTTGTATGTAGCAATGTTAAAAAGATGAGGGGAGAAAGGAATAAAATTGAAAAATCTCTAAATTGCAGCTGATCAATGCCAGGATTTGACCAAAAAAAAAAAAAACAGAATTAAAATAGCTGAAGAGTAAATTTTGCCGTGTTAGCCATAGAAAGTGTAGAAGAGGAAGAAATCGGGGATACCTTTTTGACTTCTCTGCTTATATTCTTTTTTTTATTTTTTAAGAATTCTAAGCCCTTTAAAGTCCATTCTTTTGTGTTGAAAAGTCTTAAATTTTCGTTCTTGTATAACCCATGTCTGAAACAACCTTATTACACCCGGCTATCGTTAAAAACGTTTTTGCCCCGAAAAGACGACGGAAAAAAAACCTCCTGGATCTGAGGACAAAATTTTTCCCCAAATTGGGGATACGGGCCCAAAAGTGACAGACATCAAATCACAAAGGGCCGCCATCAACAGAGTAGTTCCCTTACATAAAAAAGAGCCCCAAAAGGAAAAAACGAGGTGCCCTAGTTGTAACCTAAAAAACCCCAGCTGGAGATCCTACAAAGATTGCCAAGGAACTTAAAACCTGTATACATGGGGACAACAGCTCATAAAATTTCCCCCACCCCCCCTTCCCTTTCCTTTCGGCAACACCAAACCGCGGCGAATTATTGTCCGGAGTGCCTGAATGCCCCACAAAAAAGGGCCCCTCACCCTCCCTGCAGAAAAGGTACAAGACCTGCAGCCACACCCCCACCACTGACAGTGCCTTTCCACCTCACAAACAGGTCAAAAAATTAGGGGGTCTTTTCCCCTGCATTCTAGAAGTGGGTATCTGTTATGGTGGAAATGTCCGACCACGGGCCTTTAATGTGGGCAAAACAGGGCAGAGACCAGCCACGCAGAATCACACAGTTTCCTATTAATAACAGCAGAACTCACTTCCGGGGGCAAAAAAATTTCCAAGATGACCATTTATTGAAGATTTGAAATTATGGTTTTAATGGGCCATTTAAGACCAAGGGAGAGAATGGAAGGGAATTTAAATTAATGAAAAATTTTAGACCTGCAAAAGGGGCTAAATATTCATCCCACTTTATGTAAAACAGTGTAAACTGGGGGGCCAAAAATTAAACCTGTGGCTCGAGATAAGACACAAATTACTGCCCCTCCCTCACCCCCTCACTTTTCCCCGATAGTTGTTTTCTTGCCTGTTGTAAATACTTATTGTTTTATTATTTTGTTATTTTTTTAAGTTTCAAAGTCTTTTAAGGTCCATGTCTTTTTTGTATAAAAAGTTGTAATTTGTTCTTTTTAAAACCATGTCTAAGAAGGGGTATACTTCGAAGCCCCCTTCAAATAACTCAGTTCCTGAAAAGGTACGCCTTTTTTTTCATTTCTTTAATGCTGAAAAAAAATAGACACGGGGGTAACTGAGACTGGTGGCAAGAGCCGACGGGCCGGGTTAACTTACATGGTTACAGTCTTTTTAGAAGGGATCGTAAAGGGGACCGGAAGGGGGGGGAGGGTAGTCTCTATTAAAATCCTGTCTGAACCCCAACACGCGGGAAGTATAGGTACAGGTAAGAACAGGGGGAAATTTTTGGGTAAATAGACAGGGGTAACAATAACAAATATAATAATAGGGGTCGCTTAGGCCCCCAAATATAACAAGATGAAGATGTACCGTCAGGCAAATAGATGAGGTGGCTAATCGAATGAGGTTATTTATTATGGGGCGTTTTAAAAACTACCCAGACTAAATTTGGGATCTGAAACCTGTAGCTCTCATAAAGGAAACAGGTTTTTGCCCAATAACAAATGATAATTCCTTTCCCAAATGTGCAAAAAAACCGACTAGAGGAAAAGGGCCCCTTCAAAATTAAATTTGATAATAGCCCTGACGAGTAACAAAGGTTCAGGTTAGGGGCCCTGGGAAAAATAGTGCCCAAAGATAAAAAATTTCTTTATCCTTCAATAGGTTTTTGTCAAGGAGCCAAAAAACATGAATTTAAGGGAGGGTAATTTTATTCTGCTTGGGAGGCCCTAACCTATTGACTGGGACAATGTGTTTAAAAATGGGAGGAAAAAAAAATAAAGGGATATTTTTAAAAAAAATTTTAGGCAACACTGTGAAGGTACATCCTTTTGGTAAAAAATAAATTAGAAAAGGAAAACCCCAAATTTGGGTCAACAGGGATGTAAAAAAAGGCAATAAAAAAAAAAATAGAGGTTTCACCCATAAAACAGGAGGGTGTGAAGAGGCGCTAAAAAGGGAAAAAAAATAAAATGTGTAAAATAAAGATAAAGGAAGAAAGTGGAGCGGAAAAAAAATATCGCTATAGAAAGAAAAATAACCCCAAAAAAAATTTTTTCTATAAAATAGTAAAAGATTAAAAAGAAAAAATTGGCCCTTTGAAAAATACTGAGGGAGACGAAGGGGGATGAGAAAAAAGAAACCTGCTAAAAATTTTTTTCCACTGTATTTTCCGAGGGGATGACCTTCCCGTTTAACAAAGGGAAGAGTAAACTCCAACTTAAAAGTTTCTTGTTGACCCAGGAAAAATGCAGTCCGTCTTTAAAAAATTAAAAAAGACAAAAACCCCAGGTCCCGATGGGATACACCCGTGTCCCAAGGGGGTTATGTGTGTCATAGAAGGCCCCTATTCTTAAAATTTATGGACTGTTAAAAAGGGGTATGTCCAAAGGATTGGGATAAAATGTGGGGCCAATATTCAAAAAAAAAGGGGGCAAAAAATGATCCAGGAAACATAGGGCCCGGGAAGTTTAACCTCTTTTGTAGGTAAAATTTTTAAAGGTTTTTTTCAGAGATTATCCTGGAGTTCTCACTGAAAAAAAATGTTAAAAGCCGTTCCCGCATGGGTTTATGAAGGTCGGTCCCCGCGATAATCTCACTTCTATGAGGAAGTCATGCTAGAATGGTCGGGGTGAGGCACTGGAGTCATAATCTAGATTTTTTTTAAAAACTTTTTATACGGGGCCCATAAAAGGTTTGGAAATAAAAGAAATGCTTGGTGGGGGGAAAAATTGTGCAAGTGGGTAAACAACTGTCCGATAGAAAACAAAGGGTATAATTAACGGAAATACTTAACTGATTTCTGTTACAGGGGGAAAAACAAAGGGGCGTATTGGGCCCCCACCCTCTTCAACATTTTATTAATGATCTTACAAGGGGTTAAAAGTAAAATCGTCTTTGCAGAGAACTAAACTCTTTAAGTAACAAAACAAAAGGGGAAAAGTTTATTTTAAGGATCTGACAAATTGGAGGCTGGGCAGGGAAAGGCAGATAGGTTTAATACGAAAATGCAAGGTTATGCACATGGGAAGAAAAATCCATTACATGACTACATGTTAAAAGGCAAAAGGGGGTAAAAGTGACAGGAGAAGAACTTGGGGGGAACCTGGTGGAAAAGTAAACTTTTTTGTAGCAGCCCGTGTCAGACAGAGGCCAAGGCAAATAGGACTGGGGGGGGTTTTAAAAGGGGCATAGAGGCACAGATGAGAACTTATTTTCCCCCTATACAAGTCAGGTTAGACCCACATGAATTTGTTACAGTTTTGGCACCAGTGCAAGGAAAGATATTTACATAAATCTCAAAAGAAATAGAGAGTAACTGTTATAAAAGATAACAAATTTTATTAACAATCCATTAAAATACATAAACAAAATCAATAGTGTTCATAAAAGATCCATAGAATAGCAGGTTTGAGTAAACTCAGTACAGTTATAAAGATGGTATTTTAAAAAGGGAAGACCCAAAACCCCCAAAAATCAAAAAAATATTTACCCCAAATTTAAAACCGCGCCCCAGGGCTTTTTTGCGATGATTTTCTTCCCAAGGGAACAAAAAACGTGGGCCCGGTTTTTTAAATTTGGTAAGACTCACATGTTTAAAAACTTAAAATTTTCGTGGTTTTTCCCTTATTTATTATTGGCAATAGTTAATTTTTTTACAAAGCGAAAGGAGCACTTTTAATTTCTATTTAGGAGGTAACTATTGTTTTTGTAGTGTTGAGCATTGGTTTGGGTATCAAGATCGATCGTAGCTAGTCGGCCCCTATCATAAGGTTTTTCGATAGTGGCATCGATTATGATTTTTTTACCATTAAAGCTATGGGGGAGCAACAACCCTTCATTTAACCCAAAAAATAAAAGCTGA